>PKRV01000615.1:2161663-2172724 GCA_003709505.1 Hyphantria cunea
TCCGCCCGGAATTCAGCCACCCGTCGATAAACTTCGGCGAGCACTTCCGCCTCCAAATCCCACGGGGGTGTACCGGCCAAGGCGCACGCCGCCTCGGTCGACACCGTGCGGTATCCGCGTATGGCTCTGACCGCCAATACCCTCTGAGGGCGCCAGAGGCGCGCCTTATTCTGGGCGGTCAGAGCCGACGCCCACACCGGTGCGCCGTACAGCGCCATCGACCGGACCACCCCCGTGAAGAGGCTTCTCGTTGCGACACTGGCTCCACCCAGATTGGGCAAAAGTCGCCCTAGGGCGGAGGCAGTGTCGACCAGCTTGGGAGCAAGCTGTCGGAAGTGCTCGTCGAAGAGCCACCTACCGTCGAGGATCAGGCCCAGATACCTCATCTGGGCCCGAAGTGGGGGTACCCCAACCCGCACTTGGCCGACGTTGGATCCGCGCCCAGCTGTGGGACATTATGGGTTATTGATTGATTGATTGATTGACCTGAAGATATAAAAGATGTATCTAGTTATGAATGAACTTATGTATATCAATGACGACTAAGACAATAGCTTGTTAAAGTTTCTAGTGAAGAGCGTTATCTAATAGTTAAAGTGATAATTTAACGCGGTCCTTTAATTACTGACAGACATTCTAAACGAACAGTCAGTGATAATTTTGTTTACTCTAGTGTAATAGTATTTTAATTCTATACAATTATTTTCTTTTAAATATGTTAGTAAATATATAAATGTTCATGAGGATTAGCAGTTTAGACATTAAATAAAACGAGCAAAGAATTGACTTTCTGTTCATAATTCTGATTAGAATTAACTTTAGTTGATTTTTTTTCTACAAGAGTTCGTTATAAATATGAAATTTTTAAGTTCCTGCGCAAAGTCTAGTTCCTTTATTCTTAGAATAAGAAAACAAATTGTTGCTTGTTTGATTTTTTAATTTCACAATTGATATATTTATTCAGACAATTCCGGACATCGCTAAATTGGAGTATTTGTTTCTTGGATAAATATTTATTTTAGCAAACAATATACTTAGCAATGGAATATCAGAAAATTTCCTTTGTCTAATCGATTTTTTATAGTATACAAAAATTGATTATTACAACAAGGGAGAAATAAGAAATACGCTTTTGAAAGAAGGTATCCACAAATTTATACAACATTATGATGTCACATAACATGTCAAAGTAGTGACGGATTGAGAATACAGAGTGTGAACACCTTTTTTCGTCCCATACTACAAACACTAACTAGCTAACTACGCAGAATAACCGTAAAGAGAAGGAAAACTTAAAAAAAACCTATACCACCCCATCTGATCAGCACGGTATAGTAGGCCTATAGCACCCTGTCTGATCAGCGCGGTATAGTAGACATATACCACCCCGTCGGATCAGCGCGGTATAGTAGGCCCATACCTCCGTTCTAACAAAATACTATGTCCAGTAGTGGAATGTTCAAAACGGTTGATGATGATGACGGATAAACTTGATGTTACATACATAGAGTATAAACTCAGAAAACATGTACCTATTCGTGAATATTTATATATTATATTCATTTTTACATTAAAGGAGGTAAAATAGCAGATAGGTCACCTGGTGAGACACTCAAGTGTATTGCCGCCGTGCAAGAAACCTCTTACTTTCCTCAAAGGTAAGGTGAGAGAGGAGTTGGGTCTTCAGTAGCTAGACTAACAACACAATGAAACTCGGTAAAAAGCAGTGGCATAACGCTTAAACGAGTTGCTTTGCGTTTTCTTTGAAGCTTTTTATTTATTTAAACAACAATGTACTACAGATGTCAATAAATAAAATACTCGCCAAGCTGTTAGGCTTGTCGGTTGCGCTAGTCATACACAGTATGGTATGCTTGACAGGTTTATCTGCACAGTTTCACACCCGTCAGGTAAGCTTGAACTGAGAAGAGGACATGCCTACACAGTTGTGCAAGATACACGCTCCGGTATGTCTGTTAACTTCAAACTGTCTGTTTAGTTACCATGGGTAAGCCACGCTTCGGGATGAATGGGCCGGCTCACCTGAGTAATATCACGGCCTCACAGAAAACCGGTGTGAAACAGCGCCTGCGCTGTGTTTCAAAGAGTGAGTGAGGATACCGGAAGTTCATACCCCAAACCCTCCCCTTATCTCCCTACCCACCCTTAAAGGCCAGCAACGCACTTGTGATGTCTCTCGTGTTGTGAGTGTCCATAAGCGGCTGTAATCGCTTATCATCAGACGATACGTCTGTTAGTTTGTACGCTGTACCATTAAAAAAAACTGTACCGGTAAACCTGACAGATATACCCTACTGTACGGCTAGCTTCAAAGAGTTTCATCGATTTAGTCCAGGTATCCCGAAGCAGCTTGCGAAATTGTTTCTCGATTAGCGCATTTATATTAACAGGCTTTCAAACAAAGGCCTCATACGCATGGACTAACTTAAAGATATTTATACATAATTCAAGTAAAGAGTATCTATGTAATCCCCGACTGATATTTATCTATGGAATAAAATTCTAACTTTACTCGCGGTCTTAACCTTCATACATATTTGATCAATCACTCTAAGCTCTTGGTTGAGCGATTATATCTAATATATTGCGTAAGCTAAGGGTAATAAAAACTATTGAATATATTATTATCGGGCCTGTTCCAAAGCCAAAGGTTCAATGCCCATCCAGGATTAATATTTGTGTAATGAACACGATAATTAGTCCTGTGTCTTGATGTATTTGGAGACATAAAAGTATGTTTTTCAGTAGTCTGTCTACCATAGTACACGCTTTACCTAGTTTGGGATTAAACGACTTTGTGTGAGAAATATTCTTGTACTTGGCAAAATTATTATATTTATTACCCAGACACAGATACACACACACACGCATACGGACGCGCATGCGCAAACATGGACACATATACACACATATTTACACAGTTTAATTCGTCAGAGACACTTGATTATAGTTGGATTATTTCAGGTTCTAAAATAGACATAATCAGTAAGTTTATTCTTCCCAGACCTGAATAATAAATACTGGCATAGCGTAGGCCAGCGACTTTTGACCTTAACCCTTTTCATACTGAATGAAGCCCGTGCCGAGCAATTTGAAAGTTTTTATACTGAGCAGAAAACATTTTACAAATTTTCCATTAGAACCTGATCAAAACTGTAAAATTTAAGTAAAATTATACAAATAAAACTTCTAAATATCAAATCAATTTCAAACGTCATTATTTTCAAAGTTCAAAAAACAAATAGTAATTCAAATTTCAAACATCAAAATCTTGCCAAAATTTCCTCAGCTCAACTGAGCAAAGTGTGTAAGAGCAAATAATTTGACCTAAAAGGCTTGTGTTAAACAGTAAATGTATGATAAAATACATTTACTTGATTTCTGAGTAATACCAAAGTTATATATTACGGGAACAAAGTTCGAACAATTTTTGTAACAAAAAGAAATAGTAATATAGTAACAGAAGCAGAAAAAGGCGTACTAAACTTTTATTTAGATAGCATTACTTTACATGATTTTTCTGTACATACTTAATACCTACGCTAAAATCACTAGGTCAATCGTGCAGTTTCTTTCACTTATTGTCCTTTGACAATTTAAAATTGAATTGTTAAGTTATCCTCAATAACTATAGCATATATATCTAAAGGTAGCAATTAAAAAACCCCTTACCTAAGTACTTAATCGAGTAAACATACCAACGCCAAAAATGTAACAATAAAGTTGCTAGAAATATATATACTAACACAACAAATACCAATAATATACAAGACTGAGTAGTGATTATTAAGACCGATTAACGATATCTTCTCATTAATTTATTTTCCACTTTTTCTTCCTTTATTTACCAGCAAAACCTTTAATATTTGTGTTCACTACAGTAATTATAATCATGTTTCCTTCGTGGCCAATATATTAATGGCATGTTTATATTGTTATAACACGAACCAAAACGTCGTTAACTCTACGCTATATTTATTTGCCAACACGCAAGAGCTATAACTAATATTTACCCCAAAAATAACATGTACTTATTAACGGAGATTGGCCATTTGTAAAGAAATAGGTCCAAAACTAAATAAAATAACAAACAGTTTGTTATACTGACATAGTTTATATATTTGGTTACAAGAAATACATCACATAGTTAAATAGGGTTTCACTTACTAATATATAACACGTAAAATTATAAACCCAAAGGATATAAAACATATAAGTCACATATATATATTCGTAATCACCGACAAAATTTCTTTCTTTTGATACCAAACTCGATGTATTTTGAATTTTTTTGAGGTTACTTTTCAAAGTCCGCGCCAAAAGTCTTTAATTTGTTTTATTTTTGATGTACTCAGTGTCAGTATCACTACTAAGACGAATCTATTGATAGTACTTACTTAAAAATACGACAAGCAGTTGTTTACCTATTTGGTAAATTTAGCTTGAAACTAGTAAACGCGTATTTAAAATCAGTTATTTACCAAATACCTATATACCCACATGTAAGTCTGAAGCTCGTATTTCAGAAAGCTAAAATCAATACATCAAACAGAGACTTCTAAACTAAACTAATAAGACCACGAATGAAATATCTTTGAAACTTGAGTGTAAAATGTGTCTGTAAGAAGAGAGTACCAGCTTTAAATAGACCAATATTATAATAAAATATATATTAGTCTCCATTAGCGACAGACTCATTCAAGTAAAGAAAATTTCCGTCAGTAAAACATACTAAGTACCTATTAAATCGTTTGGCGAATCTTTTGAAAATTATTTTCAAATATTCCTCCATCGAAACTAAATCAAACTTAAGATTCATCGCACAAAGGGTTCTTAGAAGCCGATAATATATTCGTAATTTATAGTACCAATGAGTTCAATTGTACTGTAGAACCCCAAAGGGCTAACAAAAGAGATAATTCAGTTTACAGACCACAGTTGGGTACATAACTAAGGTGACGTATGGCTCTTAAGGGCCGACAGGGCTGTCGAAAGTTAAACTCGTAAAACATTTTAGCATAGTGACAGCTAATCGAGTCTATTTGATAACGGAATAATTTTAGAATGTGATAATTTAGTGGCAATATTTTACGTAATATTTACAAATCATTGACATATGTAGTAAATTTCTCTCTGTAAACAGTGATAATATATTAATGGATGATCGCTAGCAGACAAACGAGTAGAACTTAGCCTGGTTAAAATAAGTGATATTCTGAGGAGAAGGCAGGGTTGTATTACCAGAAATCGCTGAAAATCTATGTATGCGTGTTTAATGACATAACAATTAAAATGTTTACTTTTCGATTCACGATTAGTTTTCGAAATATTTAGTGACAGCCCTGTTATTTAAACTAGTATGGCATCACTCCTGTCCCCCAGTCAGTCAACGGGGATACTCGCGCGAGGCGGGCGAAACAACTTAACGAGTTTAATTACAGTGAACGACTCCGGCTGTACTGTACAAACTTGTACATGTGTAAACTTGTGTGTACGGATAATTAGTACCACTTGCACCATTTTCTTTGTCCTTGAAAGTTTCAGTGTCCGGCGTAAAGTTATACATTATAATGTTAGACGTGTCTTCATTTAGTAAAGTATTATCCGTACAAGTACTTTGTACAGGACTGTACATTAAAAATGCTTTCTAAATAAAATGCAGTGTCTCAAAATTTCACTGACAAAGCATGGCCTCGATTTAAAAAAAAACAAAAAGCATTTACGTCATACCACACTTATATCCGTACATAACTTATACTCTCACATGACTGTATCGACGTGACTCACAACCTATATGCCTATGAACTTTAGTTAGGAATTTCACGTTCCATGAAAAATATGCTACGAAAACAGAGACGGTATATTTAAGTGTATTGAGAAATATAGTAACGGTTTTTACTACAAAGATTAGCAGACCTTGACATTCGATATCCTATAGAAAAGTATTATTAGACAAAATATAATAAATCTCAATAATCTGATTCTATCATTAATTTTAATAAAATTAAATATAGTATACACAAGCCTTTCTAAAACTTTAACAGTAAACCAAATAAAGATGTTGCGGCTATCATTTATCATTGACTCATAACCAAACTGATAAATAGTCAGAGATTTTTTTTTGTATATCAATGAAACTTTTTGGTATCACTGAGTGTCCAGTATTTTTTATTCTAACTAATACGGCTGTAAATAGAAAAAAAATAGTTAAATCTGAAGATAGATTATTGAAAATGGTCTGAATATATCCTAAAATAATACCTGTTCTTTTTGGCCGCAAAAAAATTATAAAAATTGAAAAAACATTGATGCTGCATATCACTGAAATAATTTTACAAATCTTATTAAAAAATATATGTATGGAGTGTCCCCAGTTTTAATCAGAGATAGGTTATTGAAAACGCCCCGGAAGTAGATAGTGAATTCAATCATTTGTGTCTAGGTGTAGGTAATTTATCTAATGTGTATGTCGGATATTGGGGTAAAAATTAATCTTTGTGTTATTCTGATGTATGAATAAACTGTTTTATCGTAAAGTTTCGTTCATACCATTCGCTATAGACAAATATTCATACATTCTCGCTAACTTTCACATTTAATAATATACAGTATTATTAGTAGAAATTAGTAGAAATAAGGATTCGTAGGATAAAATATTAGTAGGATATATCGATTTTCTTGTAGGTACATTCGCTATATGAAATCATAATTTTATTGTAATACTACAACAAAAAAATAAATCTCTCAAAAACTTTTATACGGCGTAGTTACATAACATTTTTGTTCGAAATAAGTTTTAATGAAACGCTATACTTGAAGGAGGTCTTCCAAATAACATTTACGTCCAGAAAATGTAAGTTACTCGTTCGAGTTCGGATATTAGTGTCAAAAATAACTGGCACGGTGAGCCAAATAGAATTAACAAGTTGATAGATCGTCAGCGTACCATATTCGGAGGCTGACACGGTACAATATTTGTTCCCTACTTTCCGACTGTCGGCGTCAGAATCTGACAGTACACTGATAAATGTAATTTGCTTTTCCCCTACAAAGATGTCATAATGTTCCGTTGTTAATTCAACTTTTGCGGGAACGCTTTTGGTGTTGTCGCAGTCTTCGTTTTAAGAGGATCAAGTTGTCAGCACGTGACATTTATTACTTTTTTATGATATAAAGGTAAACAAGGAGATAAATTGCTTGATGAAATGTCCTTCCAAAGAAAACCCTCCAAAGATAGCAACCGGAGTTACTACACAGAAGTGCAACGTAAAATGGCAGCATTCTTGCTATCGTGTTTCATTGGTGAGCGGGAGGCTAGAGGCCCAATAATCCAGGAAATTTCAATAGGATGTCAGAATATGGGTCACCACGCTGCATAGTTACATTTTCTGCATTGCAGTGAGTACGGTGACCACTACTCTTGGATTCTGCTCATGCAGCTTGCCATAGGCAGAGTAGAGTTGGGTCCGGATAGCGTAAGAAAGCGGTTCCCGGATCCCTCCCGTCTCAAGCGCAGAGTGGCACACCGTGTGGTTTTAGTCGGTTCGATTCCGACACACCGCCCCGCCGGTAACCCCGGTGGGGAGAAAGCCCAAGGGCGTTACCACTCGTAAAAAAAAATAAAAGCAGAGTAGAGTCACTTTGCAGGCAAGCGAGCTGTCCCCGCAATGTTAAAATATGTTAAGTATGGTGCAAAATGTTGTATGTGTGTTTAATTGTTGTGTTTTGTGTGAGTAATTATTGTTCTTTGTTATTGTATATATCAGCACGGAAATGTTAAATATCATTATGCACGGCGTCATCTGGGCCCAATTGAAAACCAGATCAGACGCTTTGTCTGATATAATGCTGAATTGGGTCCATTTTTAGCATTTTGCAAAACTATTGTAAGTTACGTTTTTGTATTACTTTTTGTTGCCAAAATAAATATTTTTATTTTTTTCTTTCTTTCTTTTACCTTCGGTAGGCTCATATATCATATAAATATAAAAAAAATCCTTTTATGGACATAAGTAATTGCAAAAAGTTAAAAAAGAAGAGATAACTTTAGTTGAAAATCAAATTTATATATAGGTATTTTTATACAAGCCAAAATTATTGGAATAATTTTATAAAAAAATGTATTTCTTTTTTGTTTGCAAAAGTTATGGCTTGTTCTTGAGTAATATAGCTTAGAAAAGCGAAAGATTAATTCAAATATCATTAAAACCATGACTAATTGTAATATTTTATTAATAAATAACGGAACTAATAAACACCATGGGAGTTACCAGATGCAAAAATGGGCACTAGCGTTAACCGTACATAAATTTGCCACACTCAATCGTTTGCTGACAATTTGCAATTTGGGATGGATGTAAGTAATCCGAATTAATTAATTTCGCCATCTGTCTACCTGTAATGAAACTTTGTTTGTCTTCGTTTCTCAACGAAACCTATATAACGGCTAATTTAATTAAATTTATCCAGGGCTGAATAAAGTATGTTTAATTTAATACTATTTTTAAAGTGCCACAGGTTTCAAGACCTATTTGTGTATCGCGAGTTACCTAGGGCTAAGTTTAATGTGTGTTAAATCAACTTGAATCTTTCTTAGATTAGAATATTTCCTAAAGATAGTTAAATGGATGAATATATGTTTTTTTTTAAATTAAAGACTGTACTGTTTCCGTCAACTTTCAAGTTTAAAATAAAGTAAATTGGATCACCATCGAATCATCATTTCATTTTCGTTTCATCACATTCTGGTAAAACTGGTTGAACTAGTAACCGACCCCAAATAATATTTAACTTAAACTTAGCACTGAGCGACTATCATACATTTCTACTGTTATCTTTACGTAGGAAGTCAATTCTTGACTAGGATTTGAAATTAATTCCTTTATCTAATATGCGCAGGTAGTCGATAGTCTGTATAAGCACCTCTTGGTCCTTTTAGAAGATTATTAGACAGTTAACTAAGATACACGTATTTCGGTAGAATACAAATATAATAGAATAGGTATATGCAATGATATTATATAATAAATTGTTATAAAAATATCATTGTGTATGTGTATACCTAGTTGTCTTTAGTGTGAAAGGTGTGTGTGTATTTATTAACCACCTAGCTGTTGCCCGTGGCCTCGCCCGAGTATATGTCATATATAATCAAAATATCTCCATTTTAACTGCCTCTGTGGCGCAGTGGTAGCGAATGCGACTGCTGTGCAAGAGGGCTCGGGTTCGATTCCTGAGTCGGACCAAATGTTTGTATGGTCTGCAAATATTTGTTTCGGAGTTTGGGTGTTTTCTATGTATAATATGTATGTATTTACAAAAAAAAAGTATATAAGTATTAATATCAGTTACCTAGTACCCAAAGTAGAAGCTCTGCTTAGTTTGGGATTAGATGGCGTTGTGTGTTAAAATGTCTGAACACATTTATGTATTTATTTTAAATATCAATCTTAATACAAATCTTAATAGACAGACTAATTTACTTTTTAATTTCTAATTTTAGTATGGATTTCTACGCCACTGTTGGAGACCTAAATATACAATTGTATTTAATAGCAATTATAATATAATTCAAGCGAAACTTGAAACAGTAATTATTTTAGCTTATCTACTACTCCGTCTGAGATAAGGCTTAACAGTTAACTACGTATTTTCGTAGCAAACCTCGAGTTATCAGATTTTTTTACCAAAAACTTTTTAAAAGAACTTTTATTTCTAAAAGAGAAAGAATGGAACGTTTACTAAAAATATAGCGTTTTGCTAAATATGTATTTAATTAAATATGTATTTTGAGGCGCTTATAGCCCAGTTGCACTCAGTGATTAGAAACAATCACCGATGGTAAGCAACGACGGCGAGGTCCGGACCTGGATGGGTGACCGCTGGTGGTTACCATGAGCGTCTCCGTGATTCGGAGGTCACGTTAAGCAGTTGGTCCCGGTTGTTATCATAGGATAACAGTCGTGAAGCTTAGTTGGAGGCCTTTGGGCGGCTTAAGAACATCCAACGGCAAGATTACGTAGTCTCAACGTAGTCTTGCCAGTTCCCAACCCGCACTTGGCCAGCATGGGGACGTATGACCTTAGCCCTCTTCTGAGAGGAGACCCGAGCCCAGCAGTGGTACATTCTGGGTTGTTCATGATGATTGATGATATGTATTTTAATATGTAAACCATATACTTTCGTTTTTATCTTAAAATCGGTCCAAAATTAAAAACAGACATTGAAACTTCAATTTTATTTATTTGTTTATGTCTATTCTTTATGTGAAATGATTAAAACAAATTAATTCCTAGCACTTTTCGAATTTATAATAATAATAATTCTTTATTGTAACGAAAGAAGATTACAAAACACTGTATACCTCTAACTCCCAAAACAGTGTTAGCTGTGTGTTGGGAGACACTTACTTTCAGAACCAAAAAGAACAGTTGTTACAATATAATAGTTTAACTACTCCATTTGTATTAAGATTCTATTGTAGCCTAAAACCTAAAAATACTCCATGTTTACAAGATTATTTCAGCTACTTTTTTTGTGTTTTAATGCTAACTTAACCGTGTAATGATCTTGTGAGTGTATGAAGTACAACAAAGGGAAGCTCTTTTTAGTTTACTAAACGATTTGTAAGCACCCGACTGGAAAAGACTGGTACACTCAATATATTCGAGCTTCAAATGATTGTTTACCTTATCTGTGATGTCTTTAGGATATTGAATATCCTCAATTCATTCTATTATAGACTTTATTTAATATTTACTAGACTCAGATTAGAAATTTAGTGTTGTGATAAACCTAACAATGGCATATAAATCGGGCGTAAAAAAATAATTGTGACTCTACTCTTGTTGATGGAAAGTATACTCATTTGGAATGCAGACAATGCGGCATGGTATCCCACACCGGCACACGGCTGCTTGCTTGCTTAGCTGCTTGCTAAACACTGGATCTCCGTTCTTGCACTTACCAACGAAACACGACAGCACGAATGCTGTCTTTTCACGTATATATATATATATATATATATATATATATATATAT
>PKRV01000615.1:2172910-2299354 GCA_003709505.1 Hyphantria cunea
ATATAATCGTAATCACCGTTAAAAATTCTTTATTTTGATACCACACTCGATGTACTTTGGAAATATATTTTTTTAGACTACTTTTTGGCGCCAAAAAGCCTTGAGACGAATCTATTGACACCACTCACATAAAAATACGATAAGCCGGGCTCCAGGGCGTGCCAAAGAAATATACATACACTCGAAAAACAACCCTCCTTCTTTCGCAGTTGGGTTAAATGTTTTATCGTTAGTATGTAGGAAGCTTTACAGCCCACACAAGTATGTTTATCAGCAGTTTAATTATCTTAGTCCTTACTTTACGGTACCTTTACCGCTTCGTTTAGGATCAAATAGATGTGTTTGAGACATTTGAGGTTATTTTTTTTTGACAGGCCGTTTGGTGGCAAATATTGTGTGGTGACTACGATCAATTGTTGTATCTCTAGATGTAATTTAACTTTATAATAAGTATGTTTATCAGGGAAGCCTCCCTTTTGCCATAGTACAGTATTTGTTTAGTTTGTTTTCAGACGACAGTGTGAGATTATTATCATTATTGTATATTAATTACCCAGTGGTTTCTCGGTAGCCAGCGATAAATTCAAACATTATAATGTAAAGTGTACTCATTGAGAAGTCGTTTGAATGTTATCAGTACTGAAGGTTGGTGATAACAGTTAAATAAACATGAACCCATTTGTGTGAACTACTGATAATTTATCAGTTTTTATTTTAAAACTGTATAATTGATATATATTTATGCATTTGTTCTTTAATAATCCAAACTCCATATTAATATTATAAAATAAAACGTAATCTTCTTCTGTCTATTACGTTTCTGCGGCTAAACCGCTGCACCGATTTCAATGAAATTTAGAATGTAAATACTTTGATTTTTGAGGCAGACCACGGGTTACTCTTTAGCGTTATAACTGACATACACGCAAGCGGAGCCACGGCTAAAATCTTGCATTATTAAAACTATGAGTCCTTTTTTCTGGCGCCTTAATTATGAAAAAACTTAAATGTGACATGAACCTATTGTGTGTGGATTTATTTTAAATTTTCATACAAATAAACATAAGGAAACAACTATATAATAGAAACTAATAATAGGTATTAGATATAATAAAATAATTCCAATATTTAGAAATAAGAAACAATGTAAAACACGCCTCATTGTTAGTCGAATTACTAAAGTTTGAATGGTGTGTCTTCGTTTGTTTTTTTTTCTCTTATTTAGGAGAGACCCCTTCTTTAGAAATTTTCTGTCGCGAAGAACTACACTCATTCATGGAACGGACATAACGCATCCAGACTGGGCAACCATTTTTTAATTTCAAAAAGTATTGTCACATGTGTGGTTAGAACCAACAACCCTCCTCGCAAAAGGAAACAAGATCCGTAGTGTCTAAGTAGTTCAAAATCTCCACTATAAATGATGCAAGGTCAACAAGTCCTTAGGGTTTGCTAAAACCCTGACACGGTAATGAATTTGTTCTTGAGTTTTAACTCTCGCCATTTGGTCAACCCTTTGTAAACGACAAGGAAAACCCCAAGTTATTTGAAGTATTTGACAGCCCTAATTAGTACCTACGCAATGTATAGATTGGCATGCAATAAGGCTCAAAATGGCTTAGCTCTAGACAGTTTCTGAAGTACTCTATTTAATAAACCTCTTCAGCACCATATGAATGCTGAATTTATGGAAAATTGAGGATCTGTTTCATTTTCTGTATATAATATGCATTGGTTACTGATAGTTACATTTATATTTGAATTTGTTTTTTTATGTATGTGCCTGCCAAACCGACTCTAGCCTGCCTGACGGAAAGCATAAGCTCCTAAAGTGGTGGTCACCATACACATTGCGAATGCAGCAGTTCAGTATGGGTACCCACACCATGGCAGCCTAGTAGTGAGTGCATCATTGAGCCTCCGGGCTCGCACTCACTAACGAAACACGTCAACACTTATGCTGTCAATTTACGTGTCAAAAAATTTTAGTTAATTCGTGGTTTTAATTTTGAAGTCCGCAATCAAACTAACAAATTCACCTTTAAATTCACAGGCTTAGCACATTTTTAATAACAAAGGAGACTAACATAAGTCAATCATAAATAGATTACATCCTAATTATTCCCAAGATAAATTGGGGTCGGCTTCTAGTTCAACCGGTTTTACTTGAATATCAGTTTTTCCGTGGAATGACTAGCATGTGACCTCCGCAACCTTGAGGGTGAACTGAATTCGAAGATTGATCTAGTTGTCAGTATATATTGAAGACACTGACTTCACAATAACGATTGCGATAGATGTTCATGACAACTGGGACCGTCGGCTTAACGTGCTCTCCCAGGCACGGGCGAGCAACACCGCCATCTTCTATACTCTGGACTGTTATTAGGATTTTTTGAAATAAAAACCCAACAGCAGTCCAGCCTATATCTAATTTGCAGTCGATCTTGCTACATATTAAAGAAAATAAATCAAGAAAATCTACCTAGATACTATTTCATTCAAAATACTACAAACACTTTATGACTAATAAAATACGTTTATAACGAATAAAGCTTCTAAAACAATATTTCTTACGATCAAATTGAAATGAGTTTTGATGTCGATAATTTTCTCATTAATGTTCTTGAAACAAGCGTCTGGAAATGAAATATGAGTCTCGAAAACGTTCAATTAAAAAAACATTTCCATCGCCTTTTTACTTAATTCAATATTGTTAGCCTGTCATTACCATAAAGGACGCAATATAATCTTGCTCGATTTAATTTTAGAATGAAATAGGCACCGACTACGAGACTTTCCGCGTCAATGGCCAATTTTAAAACAATGTAGACTTAAACAATATATGAAAAATAAATTGAAATATGAGGTTTTTTCCGAGTGATGATTAAGTCAAATATATAAGTTAACTATCTATGTTAAGATCAGACTAAAATGGGGGCACTATAGAACATCTATCTCGTGAAAAACATATGGCTCTTACAAAAACGCTGACTTGTTCAAAGAAAATGTTAAAATGTTATTTGATTATCGATGTTATACGACTACAAAACAATAAAAAAATCCAATATACCTACGGCTATGTATCCGCGGGCTGAATCATCCCAATGACGATTTTGCTAATTGTCAATTAATGCCTCCTAAACCAAGGGGAAAATTTTATTCAGATTCGTTCAACTACAACAAAAGTTGAGTAATAAACAGCCACATAGTCATTAGGATTCGCTTTTATAATAGTAATGGGATTATTTGCTTAGCACGTTAAGCTATCGGTCCCGGTAGTAACACGACCATGTATGGCAATAGTTATGAGCAGTGGTAGCCCTGAAAATCGTCCGACAACAGTCTTTCTATAGAACTTCGATATCGCCAAGTCATGGAGGTCCGCAAGGCAGTGTCTCCACATAAATAATCGAAGGTCAGTATGATTCGAAAATAAAGAAATTCAATTATTCAAAAATAATAAATCTATATTTTTGTCACTGCATTCAAGTTCCTATTTCAAAGGTCAGTTCAGAAATTTTGTATTTAGTTTCCAGACGAAAATAAGTCGTTTTTAAAATTTAAATATAGAATTATCTTCAGAGTGCACTATAGTATAAAAAGTTATGGCTCACGTTTTTTTTTGGAAATCGTCCAAGTATTTTAATAAAGAAGTTTGCGTGAATCGCGAGCGTGACGTCTGCGTGCCGTTACGCATCGATACCTTAGTATAAAAGAGTATAAATGTGTAATTGCTATTTACCACGAAAATTATGTATAGTGAAATGAGGTTTATATAACAATAAAGCTGCCTCATTGCGTACGTATGTAACTGGCTCTATGACAATAGGTCTATATTTACTTCAATATTTTTTTAATTCCATTGCCACCCAAAAAAAACAAAAGTAAGTTTGACAGGTATAGAAAGTGGGAGGTAAACAGAAAGCCAAAGTTAACTTTATTGTTAAAAAAAAGAGCAAAACACTATTAAAAATCGATCCACCTTTATCTATTCACAAGAAGTTTTTATGGAACTATTTCCAACCGATTTTATACATAAACAGGGCAAGTTTTCAGTTCTTGTAGCAATGGATTCAGCTGTACAAATATAAAAAAAATCTCAATAATAATAACCATGTTCCACTAACTCCTAGTCCAAGTAATTAAAACGAAACGTCACGCGCCAGGTCAATGACCCTTTGACAACGAAATACGTATAAGAATCGTACTATTTTAGTAATTTTATCTATGACTGTTTCAGCGCTTTACTAAAAAACTACTATCGAGCAACAAACATCTTATGAAAATGTGTCCTGAATTTATATCTATCAGATAAAGATAATCTATATGTAGTTTGTAAATTACAGATTATATGAACATATCGATCCCTATTACTAATATCGGATTTGGAAAGACTATTTTCAGTAGAGCACTTCAAATATTGTTTTAACGATAAAACAATCATCAAAGAACTGTGTTTGTTCAAATTTTTACTGACATGAGAAAAAGTTGTCAATATTATTAATAGGTACTTCGATTTAAATGTTGTCATTGCCGCTCATAGAGAAGTACCTGGAATTGCCTCCCCCTCCCCGGCCCCAAATTGCCAGGACCTCAATCAGTGAATAACCTAATAATTTTATAGTTTTTATAATTACAACGTAATTATTGGTATGGATTTGAAATACGCGAGTGTCACCACACCTAATTTTCTTGTGGATTTCTAGTGTCGTAAGGACTAAGGGTGATGGGTGAAGGGGAAGGGTGAACAGTAAAGGAAACCGGTCTGGCCAGCTTGGCATAGTAGACCAAATCTTTTTTTTTCTAAAGACAGGCCTAAGTCCAGAAGTAGACTCTTAAAGTGATAGAATAACTTTTTTATGGAATACGGGGCAAACAAGCAAACGTATCGCCCAATGGTAAGCGATTACCGCCGCCCACAGACCAGAGGTGTCACAAGTGCGTTGCCGGCCTCTGGAGGGTATGGAGGGGGATGGGAGGAGGGGTTGGGTTATAGCCTTCCGGTATTGTCACTCAC
This sequence comes from Hyphantria cunea, assembly GCA_003709505.1. Taxonomy (NCBI): domain Eukaryota; kingdom Metazoa; phylum Arthropoda; class Insecta; order Lepidoptera; family Erebidae; genus Hyphantria; species Hyphantria cunea. The sequence continues at coordinate 2,177,931 of PKRV01000615.1, forward strand.
TCGGTGAAACACAGCGCAAGCGCTACTTCACACCCGTTTTTGTATCACTCCCGTCGAGCCGGCCCTTTCATCCCGAAGCGTGGCTCTCTCACGGGATAACTAATAGTATCCTCAAAAACCTAGAGCAGCCACAATTATTTTTTTCCCTAACAAGTAAACTAGTTCTTCCAATAAAGAGGTTCTATGTGAACGTTGCCAAACATTGTTAGTTTGTGTTAGATGTTTGTCGACGGTTGTACAGCTACCAATCGTAAGGAGCGCAACGAATTATTCACGAAACTAACTAAAACCACACAGTGTTTCATTACTACCTTAGTTCTCGAGAATTATCTTAGAGTGTAACCTTATTTACATACATATATACTGTTGCGTGTTTGGGTGTTTTTGGGTACCTAATTTGTACTTTATCGCAAATCGCAAAGAGTCTCTATTTCTTTATTTTTCCTGAATAGGTGAGCATTCTGTACGTAATGTTATTGCAGATATTGAAATAGTAAAGGAATACTCAAATTAACATCTTTTTCAAAATTATTATTCTCTTTATTACATTTATATATACATATTTAATACATTTTTAAATACATAAAAAAATAAACAACAATATATATTTAAAAATATAAAAAATAGTAGACCACCGACTTCGGGTACAGGGACCAAGAAACCGATGGTTAGGGCTCAAAAGAAAGGAACCTCCTGACAATACGAGCCGTGTCAAGAAGGGCTGCCTTCTGCATCAGACCCTTGATCCAACCATCTAACGTCTCTTGAGGTGTTGGTCGAGGCTCTTGGCTATCAATCCGTGAACAGACACAACTATCGGAACAATGATCACCGAATCTACATCCCACATATCGACAATCTCGTGAGATAAATCCAAATATTTCATTTGTTTTTCTTTTTCAACTTTCACGAGATAAAAAAGAAATAAATTAAAAAAATTTAATAAATTATTATTATTATTATTTTATATATAAAAGGAAATATCTATAAGCTGGTTGCACTCTCAATTATGTTTTATTTAAGGAGAGCTACGTAATTATATTTTAATCGTCTTCAAGACTGTATCGTTTGTATATTTTTACAAAGTGATAAAAAATCGGTTACTGACCGTTTTATTTACTGATTCAATGTCGTAGATTGCAGTATTTTATTTTTTCCATCTTGGTGTATGAGCAATATGTATATAAGTTCAAGACTAAGTATTTGTTAGCCGTATGCGACTGCTAATAGTGATAGAATGAACAGAAATATAAAGCTACTAAAGAAGGCACCAAACCTCAACTTTGAACGTTTTCTAATAAGTACATATCTGATTATTACATTGGTACTTGAGATGCATTAAAAGATACCTCAGTAAGCTTAACTTGTTAGTGTTTTATCGAATTTAAATAGGGGATAGTTCTCTATTCCTTATCGATTTATATCGTGTCTTTATCGATTGTGAAATGATTTTAATATTTTGTATAGTTTGTTATCGGTTGATTTATCAACCGAACAAAAAAAAGCAGGTAGGTACCTACGTGTTTGGCCTTTTATGTGTATGCAACCTCATAGGAAATAGAGATCAGCATTTAATTGTTAACTAAATAGGTAAATATGCATATTACCGTTGTTTTATCTAAAGTATTACCGATTTATTTTGGTATAAAATAATTTTTACCTGAATTTTTAAGGAACTTTATAGCTAATAAAATTAAAATTTTCAACAAAAGGCAAAATGTAAAAAAATCGAATTAAAAAAATGTTCCTACAAAGAAGTTGTTGTTACTACGAAATTATTTCCAAGAATAATGGATACCTAATCTAATAAAGTAGACCATAGACGTAAAATCTAAATCACCTAACACCCTTACGTACCAGAATTCATTCATACCTAAAGCGATTACACTTATCAAGCAAACAGTCTTTAAACTCAAATGTTTCCAGATAAGTCCTGTTATGTTTTATAGAAATTGCAGCAAAAATATATAATATAAAAACTAAAAATGTCAAAACAACAAACGCAATGACATTTTTAATACATTCCTGTACAAGAAGACAAAGATAGGGTTCCGAGTAATATATTAATAACCAAACTCCCACATGAGCTTACCAACGATTACTCATTAATTCAAAACTTCACAATATACACTAGAAAACATTTACCACAAATAAAATTCACCTGAAACTCAAATATTCTTATTCAGTAGACACAAAAAAAAATGTAAACTCACTTTGGCCGAAAACACGTGTTTCCGTAGACACGAGAATTTACAGTTCCGTTTAATTCGAATCCCGAACGCTCCGAACGTACTCGACGACGACTGAAGAACGAATATTGTATTTACTAACGCTTACGACTGATCACAGAACTGATGTGGAGGAGCCCTTAGTTGACGATGAAAATAATGACAACACGCGTCAGTCAAAAATGAACTGTATCTTGTAAGTAATAGAGTCAAATGTTAATTTAAAAGTATTAAAAGTAAGTAATCATGACGCAACTGATACATATATTGCTGTCTTGCTTGCACTTAAAGTGTATGATTAGTCTGAAAGGGAAAGAGGAAATGAAGAATACGCGCATGTGCAGGTATAATCCACGAATGCTATAGTCAAAATGCTTCATAGTAGAAGTTTTTATAGGGTGCGTTTATTGTTATCGACAAGTTTTGCGCTACACTATAATATTTTATTACTTATCTGCTTTATGGCAAGATTGGCGAGGCCGTAGGAAGTCTTTCAGTATTATTTATGGTATTACGTGTTACTAAAATAGGTTTTCATGGAAATTTAGAAAGCATTACGATTACAATAGACTAACTACCTAATCTTATACAACTAGTAGGATGATAAATCAAGGTGGCACGCGGCAGATTGAAAACCATTATTACTGTAGAACGCTATTTCGCGCCAAAATAAAAAATAACTAGGTATTTTTTATTTTGGCGCGAAAATCTTTCAGAGATTTAATAATCACAAACATGAATTAAGTTAATGATTTTAATAAATAATAATAAATATATTCAGACATTTTAACACACACCGCCGTCTAATCCCAAACTAAGCAGAGCTTGTACTATGGGTACTAGACAACTGATATTAATACTTATATACTTTTTTTTGTAAATACATACATATTATGCATAGAAAACACCCAAACTCCGAAACAAATATTTTCAGATCATACAAACATTTGGTCCGACTCAGGAATCGAACCCGAGACCTCTTGCACAGCAGTCGCATTCGCTACCACTGCGCCACAGAGGCAGTCATAAAAAATAATTATATGTATAATGATATACATTTATATAAATAACTGTAAAAATGTGTTTGTATGCCCTTCTTCTTAGCATGGCATATCTCAATTTCATTAAAATCGGTTCAGTAGTTGCGACAGACAAACAAATAGTCCCTTTCGCATTTATTATCTATTTATATAAAAGCGATTGACATTTTTGTAGGTAGGTTTCTCATAGGGTGTAGACATCCGCTAAAAATGGATTTTATGAAATTCCACCCCTAAGGAAGTAAAACAGTGGTTGAAATTATGTATGAAAGTACTATATTTTTGAAGTAAGAGACGTAAAATTTAAAATGTAAGCTCTATAGATGGTGTGGAGGAGTACTACTTTATCTTTAAAACTAGATGTATCTTTAAAAAACAATCCCTTTTGGGGTTAAAACAGGGGACAGTAGTTTGTATGAAAATCCAATGTTAGTATAGTGAAAGTAATTTTAGCAGAAAGATTTTAAATGGTATTTCAGTGTAAGAATTATTGGAAACAACTACTTACTGCTGTAAGGAGGGATGTCTTATTTAAAAATTATGTACAACTAACTCCACGCGTACGAAGTCGCCGGCAGCTGCTAGTGTTTTAAATTAGTGGGAATAACAGGTATTCCTATAAAATTTACTGTTTTTAAATAGAACAATTAAAAACAAGGTTCTGTTTTTAAAAAAATCTGCAACAGTACCTTAAAACCTTTAATGGTATTTTTTTTTCAAATCTAACTATATTTGAAACTAATGTAATAAAACATTTTTTTTAAACTTACCAACGCATAGAGTCACGGTGTCATTCCACCGGTTTTCGTCGTAACACCATAGTAGACGCGCCCTCTCTCGAGTATCATTGAAAACAAAGTTGACATTGCACATGTAATGCGCCACATCTTCGTTGCGATACACCAAGTAACCATTAGATGGCGCTGGTAGAGTTACACAACCTATACCTGTGAAACACAAAAATAGATGGCGCTGGTTAAGCCTAAAAATAGTTTTACTTCTTATTAGATAGGTGACGCTGTTGAGTTCATAAATTATACAATAGATGTCGCTACTTTATCGTTTTTGAAACAAGAATAAATATTTTAGTACTTTACTGGAGTATGCATAAACAATAGTTTACGAGTAGCATCCGTCCGTCCGTTTGCATCAATTAAAATTTTAAACATTTGTTTTGAAACTCCTTGATAATTCTAAATGTTTTATATATTACAAAATACTACACTTACTTTAAATCTTACCAACTCCATTTAGAGTCAATATAATGTGCAAAGGCTGTTGGCAATTTCATATAATATTTAAAGCATTTCTAGATGAACACATGTCTGATACTAAATATTCTTGACTTAAAATGATAATCGTTTTCAAGCAAGACAAAATACGAAGGGAAAACTTAAGTAAGGTAAAATGATAGCCCTTCCTAGCCAAGTTGCATTCAACAAACATATAGTAGTAGTGTTAAACAAAATAGTATCCAATGATATAAGATAATAGAGGCGTTAGCGATTATAGAAAGAGAATCGACACGAATCACTTGCAACTCGGCTAAACGGGCAGAAATATCAAATAGCAGGATATCATGAGAAAAAACTGGGAATACTGCTACTAGCAGTAAGTGTCGTAGCTTGTTGACCAGTATCTTCTTTTGTTATTTTAAACGTCACAGGCACAACCGACTACAGGTACACAAAAAAATTTGTGACTTACTTTTATAATGTAACAACACCCCTCTTTTAGGATACGCTCCTTTGGACTTGGCTTCCACGGCTACATCCACGACATTGGTCATTGATGTCAACCGGAGAGGCAGCTCCACTTGCTCGCAAGAGTGCAGGATGGAATTGCCATTCTGATCCTGAACTGTGACGTAGTCTGTGCAGTAATTCTCAAAGGGGCCTATGCCTGAAACAATAAAATATGATGTTGACAGCCTTCTTTGGCTTGATACAGTAGCTTACAGCTAAGCAAATATTGAATTATTAAAAAAAATACCCGACTCTATATTTTTAATTTTGACGTACTACTACGACTACGACTACGACTCTCACGACTAAGACGACTCTATTGACTTTAGTTATTAGTTTAGGCTCTAGGGTGTAACACGAAATATACATACATACAAACATACACTAGAAAAACATAACCCTCCTTCTTTCGCACTCGGGTAAAAAATATTTCATTCGCCACGTGGCCTCGTTAAAAATATTAATTAGGATTAAAAACTGTGTCAAATTTCGTCTATCAGTAAAAAAATATCACTTAACAATGTTTTGGATAAAATATGTCAGGTACCTCAAGTTTTGGTAAACAAATGATTTATTTCAGTATTTCTTTTTTAATTGTAATGCCATTCATTCATTTATTCAGGGAATGGCATTTTCAAGTACAATCCCTACAATGTGCAGGCTAAAAGTGACAATGTTAAATTAACGGTCAATTATTTTCACTTCAATGTAAAGAAACCACGAAAGCTTGCTTTACCAGTCTATTTTTCCACGTAATTACACAAAAAACAACTGTACTAAAGTAAAAATACTCATAACATAACATGTAGCGTATTTTTCTCAATAAATATCTATGCAATACAATGTTCCTCAACCGCTCGGGATTTAGAAAACAATCGAACAATATACTATAATAATGTAATACTCACTTCTCAAGCTCACATCCAGGAACGTGACTCGGACCTTTTGCTCGGGATTAGCCTTCAACCTCCACCGACATACATCCCCGACGTAGAAGTGCGGGTATCCTGGAGTACGAATGTATCCCTCGCTGTCGGAGCCGACCGCCGCGATGGTCACCTCCCGGTTACAATAATGGACTGACAGCGTGTCTGCAAGAAAGACAGAAATATTTAATTACATAAGTACTTGTAACAGGTAGCATTCATCCCTAGTTTCGATGAAAAACTTCATTAAAAGATTTTTTCGTACATTTTATAACCAAGTTTTTAATGAATTACTGATATACATAGAAAAAGTGTGAAAGGTATTATTTTCATTATTACCTATTATAAGTAGAAAAAAACGCAACCAGCGTTTTTCCGGGTCCCCCATAGCTTATTGCAACTGTTCTTTTATGATTTTAAAATGTATGCTGACCTGACATTGTTCGGAAATACCTTACAAGTCAAAATACAAATCAACTCAACCCAAATATGAATCCTCCATTTTGCTGCTACAATTGTAGCGAGTCCTACTAGACCGTCACTTACATTAGTTTTGAACAACTCTATAAAGTTGCCAAGCTTTAAATTATCAAAGTATGGAGTTTTCCATAGTGTTGTATATTTTCCACAGGTCACTGTACCAACGAGAACTGTTCGGCAGGCCTGTTCTTAGCCAATATCGCCGTAGCTTTAACGTTAACCAGCGTGATTTATAGTCTCCCTTATACGATGTCAGGAATATTGCATTCTAAAATTTATTACATATTACAAGAAAATATTTTTAACTCAACATTTTTGTGTTAGAAATTTGACGTCGATGTTCATCTGCCTGTGTGTGTGTGGCATCGAAGTTCTCAAACGGATGGACCGATTTCAATGTGTTTTTTTTTTCAATTTAAAGCCAGTTTCGTTGCGGTGGTTCTCAGCTATATCAATCAATCAACAACCCGTAATGTCCCACTGCTGGGTTCGGGTCTCCTCTCAGGAGAGGGTTAAAAGGCCATACGTCCCCACGCTGGCCAAGTGCGGGTTGGGGACCGGCAAGAATACGTTGTGGCTACGTATCTTTGGATTGGATGTACGTTGGATGTTTTTAAGCCGCCCGAAGGCCTCCAACTAAGCTTCACGACTGTTATTGTATGATAACAACCGGGACCGGCTGCTTAACGTGACCTCCGAATCACGGAGACACTCATGGTAACATGCCACCAGCGGTCACCCATCCAGGTACTGACCGCGCCGTCGTTGCTTGCCCTCGGTGATTGTTTCTAATCACCGAGTGCAACTGGGCTATGAGCGCCTCGTATATATCTCAGCTATGTTTGGATAATATCGGTCCAGCAGTGTAAGAGTATCAGCTTTTTTTCCATAACTGATGTAAGGCATTATTGGCGTATAATTGCTTAATTAAGAGTTTGTGTAAGGGGTTTTTTGAAATTTTTAATTTTAGCATGTGTGTTTTAATTTTGATAGGAAAAATTTTTCCATCTCAGATTTTGAGCTCGACGGCATAAGGATGCTTTCTATTTCGAAATGGGACTAACATTGTAATGTTAGTAATATAGAGGTGTCAGTTTAATTTTTTGTGATCTTTATTTACGTACATACACTTCATTCCTCAACCTAGAATGGGTAGGTAGTAGGTAAAAGGGTATTAGCTGTCCAGAAACCCGATATTTCCCATATTTTCTTTTTCTTTGTAAATTAAATTTCATTGTTTAAGTGCATATACAAACATAGCAAGCTTTTGATTTATTTGTGTATTTCTCTGGTGAGTAATAAAGGTTACATGGCACAATTAAACTTCTAGGTTTCTATAACTTGAAATTTTTAATGGGTACCTAACATGCAAACATGCACAAGGCAACAATAAAATTATTAAAATTCAAGGTGAACATTGGCAAGCAGTGGCAGTAAAGTCGTAACAGTTTAAGGTTTGGCCTACTTAACATACTATGGACGTGAAAACTCTTCCCTGACGGGAAGCGATTATCGCCGCCCATGGACACCCGCAACACCAGAAGCGTCACATGCACGTTGCTGGCCTTTGGGGAGGGAGGGAGAGGTTGGGGTATCGGCCTTTTTTTTTTTTTTTTTTTTTTTTTTTTTTTTTTTTTTTTTTTTTTTTTTTTTTTTTTTTTTTTTTTTTTTTTTTTTTTTTTTTTTTTTTTTTTTTTTNGACGTGGTGGAATGCCTTTACGCACTTCGCTCCCCCCCTGCGGGTACAGGGGCTTCGCTTCGTGTGGGACTCCTGACTGGCACCAGCCAGACTACCCACTAAACCACCACGGTGTGCCACTCTGCGCCTGAGAAGGGAGGGATCCAGGAACCGCTTTCTTACGCCATCCGGACCCCTCCCAGTTGGGGTATCGGCCTCCGTTATCCTCACTCACTCGGCATCGGCTAGAATTTATATCACTACAATACTAAGTTCACTTTAAAATCAAACTGGGATTCATATAACTGAGGTGATATAGAAGACAGAATGAGTTTTAAAGGTAATGTTAAACTATATATACTTGCATCTAAATAAAATTCCTGTAATGTAATGGTGGGTACTTGATTTCATTTTACTGATGTCCTACAATTCTCTAAGATAGCGAGAGTGTAGAAAGCCTTCAGACTTAGCTTTTTTGGCTATAAGCAACCGTGAGACATCGATAAGACGATTATGAGAGATAGGAAGAAAGGGAATAGCTCTGTGAAACTGAAAAATTCTTGGACAATGGCACATAAAGTGATGAAATATTTTGTTAGCATTGAATCAAGCCCATGAAAAAAGATGTAAACCCAAAATTGATAAACGAACATTTTGATTGTCACCATTCAGACATGAAGTCTATTTATATTTCTAAATAAAGTCCGTTTAAACTTTAATTTTGAACCACAATAGAATTTATTTTTAGTAATAAAGATACAGAAATAATTTGTTCAGTTTCATTTGGTTTATTAGTCTGTTCGGCACTCGACACGTTGTTACCCGCCCTCGATACTCTGTCGTCTACCCAAGTGCCCTTGAACCCTCGTGCCCCAGTCACGTTCCAAGGGTAACAGGGGCGTTATCTTTGGAAAAATCGGCTTGACGTCTTCAATTTCACTTTGATAGATTTTTTTATGTTCGAAAATCGTTCATTTTGCCTTTAAAGACAAGTCTAGGAATGTATCCATTGTCGCGGGAGACTTCAAAAACATTACTTAAAAGAAACTATGACTGATTACTTTAATTTGTGAATTTAAAAGGTACTAATATTATGATGATATAGAAGTGAATTTGCTCGTCATGATTACATATCTATGTACCATTTGGTGCAAAATCTTGATTGACTAAGCTTGTTAATTAAAATGTACTGATATGATCACTGAAATCTCAATTTACGGCTTCGTCTCGCCAAGCTTGGAATGTTTCATAGACTTGTGATATTCCATCGGGGCTTCGCAAGCATTTATCTATTGTTGTCAAACAACTTTCTTTCCATACGAAATAAGCTTATATGTATGTATATGGATGGATGGCAGTATATATGTGATGGATTTTGCCTCATTGAGAGACCAACATCGGTTCATCCATTCGTTCAACCCTAAAGTTTGGTGGTTATAATAATGGGATATAGTAGTATATTATTATACTTTTTAGTATTCCGAAAACCGTATATTAGTAACTAAATGAAAAGATCACAAAATTTTACCACTAAACTTTTTGAAGACGTACACTTTATGAGATGCGGTTTTTTAAACTAGAGGGCATTTTCTTCTTAGGTTTCTTTAGCGGCGATTTTATGCCGAAGTTTATCCGGGAAACGCTGCTGTGTCACTGTTTTATAATTTATGACTTGTGTAAAATTAATGGATATTTTTAGTTTGACACAATAGAAAACATTAGTACAACATTAAAGTCTTGGGCGAGAAAGTTACAAACACCATTAGCTTTTAACGAAACGAATCTGTTTATCGTAAAGTCATTTAAATTTTATTGTGTCAGGAAAGTTAGACACTGAAGAAGCAAAATTGGAAAGCACCACAGTGGCAAAGCGTGGAGTTATTTATTCATATATCCTTTAAAAAACAAGAATCATTGAATTACAACCTTAAAAGTTATCGTGAATACTCATAAAATAATGTGGTACAATTTAGATTTTTCTTAAAGATATGAATGAAGGTCTAATTCAAGTCTAACTAAAATTAAAGATAAAAAAAATTGATAAAAAAACAGACACTTATCCAGGAATTTTTGTAATCCGTATTTTTACCTTGCACAATTATGATCTATAAACTTTATACACTTATGTATCTCGGGGGACTTAAAGACCAAGGTGTTCTCTTTCAGTTAATCTTTAATGTAGAAATCTCGTAAGTCTTTAACATGATGTATGTATAAGTAACATAAACACATATAGAATACACAGCCCTCCATAGTCGTGAATAAACATATATCTATATGTATACAAATGTATATACACACATATACTTACATTATATTCGCACAATATGAACTCTATAATTTCTTAGAGGGTTGGTTAAGTTATGTTGGATTTTATTAGAGTTTCTTTGATACGAGATAGATAACTTATATATTTTAGATAAAATTAGAATAGAAAGATAAAAAAAAATGTAATACCACTCACTTTCATTGTTCAAATTTAACATGGAAACATAATTCTATGAACAAGCTATCGCTATTTTTGATCAGCAGTTTGAGGTTCTCTGAGGGAAGTATACAGCCCACGTATCTGCCTACAAGACTTGTCTTACAACATTTGAAAATGAGTTTGATTCCGGTGATATCAAAATGAAAATTATAATTATCTTGTAAATAAACGTAACGTAACGTTTCTCAGTAGTTACGTTTATTTTCAATTTCCAGTTTGCAGGTTTACAAATATATTGATAACCTACAAGTTTTTGGCTTAGTCCCAATGACAACGGCTGCGAGTGCTAACATAGTAGCCAAACAAAGTCCTATTTAGACCAGGTGGACTTGATTGGGCATAGGTAAACACAATATATATATATATTATATAGGTATACAAAGGTTTATTGATTCTTGTATTTACAAATTCGTAAACTTTGTGTACCATTTTAGTTGGTTCTTTCATTACAGAACGGACATAACAGTATGCTATCCTATAGCCTGCTGATACAACTAAAGGGCAAAGGTGAAAGTCTCATTTGATCAAGCGTCAAATTAAGTCTATTTACTCAACACAGGCATAAAACTACTTTTGAAAAAGCTATATTATAAAAAAGATCATAAGGAAAAATACTCAAAACAATTGAAAAATGATAGATATCTATTTCACTGAAGATACTACCTAACATAGTATACGAAATAATTAAGACACACCCGATTTATAACTTTCTCTCTTTGGAATTAAGTCGACTTTTGTGGTGTTTACGAGTCTAAAATGTACATTATAAACCCCAAGCCACACTAAAAACTTACTCAAGAGTATTTGTTGTCAAGGGCCTTTGTATAATCTATCGGTTTACTTCAATTTTAGCTTACAATATAACGTGTTTGGAACCTATTCAGAAAGTAAATTATGGAGGTCGATGGCGACGTTTCTTCGTGAGATATTGGTCATTCATTGCTAATAGACTGGTAAGAAGAGACAGTATCCCAATTGGCTATGAGATAATTGAGTAAAAGCTATATTTAGACAAAGTTTTGACAACGAATTTATACCGTAATTCCTCTGTTAAAAAATCGCTCCCGCTGTCGCTTTAGTCTAAAGGAATAATGGATGGAGACCATTACCATTTTTATGACTAGGTGTTTTATGCGTAGTATTGTAAGAAACGTTTCTTTTACATTGCCAAACTGAGATTGAGATAAGGAAAGATGATATAGAATTTATAGACCATCAGATAGAAAGCACTACTGTTCAAAGGTAGAATAATCAGACAAACTTCTAAGGCTTGGAGTAGCTTTATTAGTCTTCATTTTCTTCTAATACTACATACTCGGTTAGTGTAAAACTCTATTAAAATTACACTAAGTAGCCTTGGTATTTTCATTCCTCCGCTTCCGCTCTCGCTTAAGTTGCGGACACGGCATGACATTCTTGTTAAGTCTTCGATATTTATCTGTACACTACAAAATTTACTTACTTTCATACTTACGTTAACTATATATAACTTACGTTTCATAGCTTATCTTTTACTAGAAAACTCAATTTACAATTTTTTCTGAAAATAACGCTCTGATTTTAAACATAACATTTTGTATATATGTACAGATAATATAAAAATACCATACACTAAAAAAGGAATGAATTATTTAAAAAAAACCCAACTCCGTCAATACCATATATAAAACATATAAGTCATATATATATATATATATATATATCCGAAATCAGCGTTAAAAATTCTTTATTCTGATACCACACTAGATGTAGAACATTACGAAAACATTTTTTTGAGATTAATTTTTGGCTCCAAAAATCCTAACTTAGTTTTTTTTCTATTTTGATGTAGGTATCCAGTGTCATTCTCACGACTAAGACGAATCTATTGACACCACTCACATAAAAATAGGCTCTAGGTCGTGCCAAAGAAATATATACACATACATACACTCGAAAAAAATAACCATCTTTCTTTCACAGTCGGGTAAAAAATTGTGAACTACATATTACTTGCCAAAGTCATGGTTATACCAATACCACCAATATGGATACCACTGGTTTAAATGTTTCTTCCCGTACTTTATCGAATACAAAATTAGCTAAATTCTCGTAGCACCTTCACAATTCTTATCGAAAAAGCTGGAAAAAATTGTAATTTATTCACCTATTTCGAATATCAGATAAGTATTGTGACGCAGTGCGTAACACTTTGATATAAAATGTCTGGAAGTTTTGACCTTTGGAGACCGAAGGCCTATTCAATCCAAACACCAATTTCGATAAATTATCGGTATCCCGAAACGAACAACGCATGAATACGTGACGAAATTTAAGCATCTATTTTTTTACATATAAGGCTATTTTCTGAAATTCCGAGATATGTTCATATATTTTTTATATTTTCATTCTTTCTATTTTTTTTTTCAAATATTTATGTCTACTAAGACGTGTTATTAAGGCAATACATAGAAACTAAGGTTACGAAAGATATAATATTATCTACACAAATAAATAAAATTAAAGTGTCTGTTTGTAATTTTAAATTATTCGGTTATCTATATATTATATCTGTTATTACACACAACGCTATCTAGTTCTAAGCAAAGCAGAACTTATGATATGGGTACTAGACAACTGATGTAACTATAAATGTATACCTTTTTCTTGTAAATATATATACCTATTATACATAGAAAATACCCAAACTCCTAAACAAATATTTGCAGATCATACAAACATTTGATCCGACCCGGGAAACGAACCTGAGACCTCAAGTACAGGAGTCGCATACGCTACCGCTGCGCCACCGAGGCATTTATCCACACACACAACGCCATCTAGGCTCAAACTAAGCAGAGCTGGAATGACTGATAGAATACTTATACACTTTTTGTTCTAAATACATACTTATTATACAAAGACAACACTCAAACTCGGAAACAAATATTTGCATATCATACTAACCTTTGGTCCGGGAATCGAACTCGAGGCCTCAAGTACAACAGTTGGAACGCTCCTACTACGACACTGAGGCAGCCATAAAAACTGAATTAAGTGATGTTGCATTTATTTACTAGGTATAGTAAGCGCCAATGGCCCGTTTCGCTCTATGAAGTATAAACCTATCGATAATTTAACGTAATAAATAGTTAATAAATGGAAAGTCATTATTTAAAATGATGTGATATATAAAATATGACATATTTACTTCTTCTTCTTTTGATGAAATGGCAATCAGCTAACCAGCTATTTCTGCCAATGTCATGTGTGAAGTTTAAAGTCGTGATGAAAATAATGATAAAAACTATAAAAAATTTGGATGAGATGAAATGGGGTTCCCATTCCATCTCATCCAAAATCCAATCTTTCGAAAAAACATAAAACGATCTATGGTATATTCAACTTGGAGGTTCTAAATTTAAATTTAAATAAATGTGATTCACACCACATTTATATGTATTTACATATATTTCAATTTAGAATTGTGCTATGCATTTCCACATAACATATAGTCGATTTTCGAAGCGTCATACCTGTATTGTTCAGTTCTTACGCGTTTCATAATTCTTTTACTCAAATACTACTACATCAATATATTATCGTATACTCATGCCAAATACTCTTCAAGCTTTAAACGTCGTTAGCCTGTGTTTCTGTACAATAAAACGAAACAAACATTTACTCGCTGTTTCGTGACATCATAAATCAATCGGCATTGTCGCCCGGCCCTTACACTGCGTAAATATTTGTAGTACGAGAGTTATGTGAGTGCGTGACGTAGTGGTTGTGACGTCACTAAAAACTCAGGGGAACAGAATAGGAATGTACGTTACTCAGTACCTACTTAAAGTAACTCGACTGCAGGGATGGCGTTGGCAAACGGTTGCATTAGTTCATGGATTAGTAACTGCAGGGCTGTTTGATTCATAAATTATCAAACAATATTTATACTTTCTAGCTAACCCGGCAAACTTCGTACCTCTATATTTATCTTTCGTATATATTTTCTAAATTTCTAAACAACTTTTTTTAGTAATTATGGCCGCCTCAGCTTCCTACAGGTATAAACTTATAGTTCTAAGAATAACGAACACATAAAAAAATGTATCTCCAATTCCGGCAACTTATACGGTATTTCGGCGATTCTCATATTTATATATATCAGCGACCCGGTCCGGCGGTCCGGCTAACACGAAAGTCTTTGAAATTTCTGTTACCAAAATATGCATGAATTACACTAATAAACCTTTCTCTTGAATCACTCTATGTTTTTCTCGAAACTGCATTGATAATAGGGTTTCCATTACGTAGTCAACAGACAGTGGAACAAAAAACGAAAACGACTTCATTTCATACCATGTCTAGATAAATATGTTCGTTTGTCAGCTATTATCTGTATATCTATATCGTGGGAGAGCCACGCTTCGGGATGCATGGGCCGGCTCGACCGGAGTGATACCACGACCTCACAGAAAACCGGTGTGAAACAGCGCTTGCGTTGTGTTTCACCGAGTGAGTGAGAATACCGGAGGCCCATACCCCAACCAGTCCCCCATCCCCTCCCCATCCCCCAAAGGCCGGCAACGCACTTGTGACGCTTCTGGTGTAGTGGGTGTCCATGGGCGGTGGTGATCGCTTACCAACAGGCGATACGTCTGCTCGTTTGCCCCCTTTTTCATAAAAACAAAATATTATTAGAGTGAAAATTGAATTGATGAATTGAATACTTTTTCGTTTTTAGCAAATTCGAATAAGCCAATGAATAAAGCAAGCTTACTAAATATAATGAGCACCGAGGGAGATTGTATTTCGTCATCATTCCTTGTAATAAGAACTTGTTTCTTCATTACGCTAATGAAGTTATACCTACTTTATCTTACTCCTACTACAATATTTGTGAGTAAAAAATAAAGAATATGCCAAACAGAAAAAAACAGCATAATAATACAGATTTTTTAAATTCTGCATCACCGATATCAGTGTAAATAAATAAATAATAAATAAATATTATCGGAAATTTTAACACACAACGCCATCTAGTCCCAAACTAAGCAGAGCTTGTACTATGGGTACTAGACAACTGATATTAATACACATATACTTTTTTTTGTAAATACATACATATTTTACATAGAAAACACCCAAACTCCGAAACAAATATTTGCAGATCATACAAACATTTGGTCCGACTCAGGAATCGAACCCGAGACCTTTAGCACAGCAGTCGCATACGCTACCACTGCGCCATAGAGACAGTCAAAGTCAAGTGTGCTGTGTTTTCAACCACAATATACGTAATTCGCGAAAAGTCCTTCAGAAAAAATTGACATAATATTTAACTATTTTAAATGATTTCCTAAACGCTTTGAATGTCACAGGCCAACAATGAAATACGAGCGCCCTTACGAACAGGTGACTTGTCTTCTCCTTTACCTTTCGAATATACCAAAAAGTAATAATAAAAGAAGCACTTAAAAGTTAAACGAAGACCACGGTTAATCTATAAGTAATAGTAGCCACGATGATTTCAGTACTGCCTGCTCGACCGGGTCGGTACTACATTCCCGCAGAAGCCCAACCTGAAGTGATAACAATTGTGCTGTCGTGTTTCGTTGGTGAGTGCGAGACCGGAGGCTCAATTATGCAGAAACATCTCAACAGGTCGGTCATCTCTTGGATTCTACTCATGCTTTTCATCAGGCAGAGAAGATTTACTATGGCAGGCATATATATAAAAAAATATTTTCAATATCAGAAATTGCTGATTTATATTTAGACAGGAATATAGTTCTGTGTCTAATGTTATATCTGCATTTATCTTAAACAAAATTGGCTTTACTAAATTAATCTTATCGGCAATTCGATTCGGAGATCCCCCTGATAGATTAATGAACTATGGACGGGGATTAATTCGATAGATATAGAAAAAATATTAAGTTTTGTTTGTGTATTTTTGTGTGTTTTGCTATCAGAAGTCGTAGCGTACAGACATCAATGTCAGGCTACACCTATTCTTGTAATACTTTCTATTATCTATTGATGTATAACCTTTTTTCTATTTCTACATTGCTCCCATTTACTTCTAAGCCTATGCATTTAACATTAGTCAAATCTCCAATCTTGAGTCTTTAGTCAAATAAACTACCATCAGACTATATACGAGTACTACGGCGAGCACAATTAATCTCAAAAAAGTAAAAGCATTATGCTTTTTAGCTTCAACAACTTTCTATAAGGCATAAACTTTGTTTACGCTATTCAACAAATTAAACTGCGTGTTCAGTTACCGATAAAAATCTATTCCCATTTTATAAAATATCATTGGTGCGGAAAAAACCGCGAAACAGTTGACCAAAAAAAAAGTGAACTTGAAATAGTGTATTGATTTTTTGTAAACCATAGAGAATTATGCAAGGGTGGTTTATAACTTTTGTGTTATCTGTCACGATTGACGTGGCTTTATACATTGGCTGCACGTGCACGAATAACTGCGTTGAATGTAACTATTATTAGTTTTTCGATATTT
Organism: Hyphantria cunea; assembly: GCA_003709505.1. Taxonomy (NCBI): domain Eukaryota; kingdom Metazoa; phylum Arthropoda; class Insecta; order Lepidoptera; family Erebidae; genus Hyphantria; species Hyphantria cunea. The sequence goes on from PKRV01000615.1 coordinate 2,195,024, forward strand.
TCGACCCATTCGCGTTATAACCTCTTGGAATATGGTTGCTGTGAATTTTGTTTATCTGCAATTTGGTTTTAGATTATAGTGAAATTAAAGAAATAAGTTTGTTTTATTGTAAATAGATGTATAAGTTCACCCTAGCAGAAGCAGGCCGGAGTAGATGTGCGAGCTCAAAAAAGTGCTCGCGCCCTTATTCAAATAGAAAAAAAACATCAGGGTTACTATACAGAAGGGGGCTATCTACAAGCTGTAGGTGGCCCGAGGTACGTCAGGGTTCCAGGGATTTACTTTCAATGGTGCACCTGGTTCCTCGACATAGCAACCAGTTGGTTGTATCCGAGGGGATTTCCGTACAAAAAAAGATGTATACGTTGTCACTGTCGCAAGTGATAATACATAGTAAGGTCTAAATATTTTATTTTAAATGTCCGAAATGGGTTGACTGTTGATGTTCATTGTGATTGTTATATCTGCATATAAGTATGTATATATGGTTAAAGTTCGAGTTCTTGAGTGGAGACCGCGTCTCGGCAAACGTAGTGTAGGACATCCACAGGCCAGGTGGAGCGATGATTTGCGCGGGACGGTTGGCAGGAGCTGGATGCGAGAAGCCATAGATCGAACTAAGTGGCGTGAAATTGGAGAGGCCTATGTCCAGCAGTGAGCTGCAATAGGCTGATGATGATGATGATGATGATGATGATGATGATGATATGGTTAAAAGTACCACATTGCCCACGACGTTTGATTGACCTTGATTAAGTTTTGGCGGACTTGTAAGAAGGTTATTTTAGCGATTGAGATGCACACTGCACTCGCTGTAAACTCTTGTTATTGTTGTGTTTTTCAAGACCATTTCTTTTTTATATTGCTAAATCAGTTGAAACGATGATAGCAATAAACATTATGTTATCTGATGTTGTTTAGATATGTTGTTAAAAAGTCCACGTTTGTTTTTTTTTGACTTACCGATCCCATTAACCCTCAATGACCAACTGTAGCCCAAAGGCAATTATTGATAACAACTTCCCTTGATCATATTAGTCGTATAGAGGATACGAAAGCCATTTGTATCAGGAAACCCGACGGCGAGAAACTAAATTGAATATGAACGACCTGTTAATAAAATGTGAAATAATATTGAAGCCCTTCTCCTGTGGAAAACAATTGATGAAATAACTCTTACTAGGAAAAGTTATCTATACATAAATATTGTAAAAATACCAATCAATAATCAAAGCGTGTATAAAATCTTGACAGATAGTATCTATTAATACTAATAATAAATAAATAAATATTTCAGACATCTAACACACAATACTATCTGGTCCCAAGCTAAGTAGAACTTGTGTTATGTGTACTTTTTTGTAAATACATACATAATATTATACATAGAAAACACCCAAACTCCGAAACAAATATTTGTAGATCATACAAATATTTGATCCGACCCGGGAATCAAATCCGAGACCTCAAGCACAGCAATCGCATACGCTACCACTGCGCCACCGAAGCAGTCAAATTAACGGGAGAGTGAGTTGGCTTGTCACTTCTAGACTGATCATTAAGTAAATTAATATTTTCAAAATAAACAGTTTTACTGGTTTATTTATGTAATTTGATGGATTTATTTGCCTACAATACGATGGACGAAAATGTCTGGCAGTGCATGGATGCGGACTACCCAAGCCAAGACCGGAATGGTCGATGTTATTAGAGGGAGGTCTTTATTGAGCAGCAGATGGCAATAGACTAAAGTCATTTAATTTGATAATACCCGACTAATTTTATTCCTTTTCCTTCTTTAACTTCTTTCATTCTTTTCTTGGATCTTTACCAATTCTCTCTCTCGTTAAATCTAAACCAATGTATCGCTTTAACACAAAATATTACTACGTTATTTTTACAAAGCTCAATCTTTGTATATACCTAATTCTCTTTACGCACATTAAAGCAAAACTTTCATTTTCATTATGATAACAGCCGGAATAATATACGACAGTTAACATCAATAGCACGTTTATATAATAGACCATGAAAACGGCACAATTCACAATATCGATGCGAATCCATCATTTATGGTAATGTAGTCATGTGGCCATAATGATATTCTGTCAGGGCAACTCACCCCAATACATGTCTTCATAAAAGACTGGCACAAATTCTTATATTATATTAATGATCGGTATGACCTAGAGAAATAAATACCTTTTTTTGCAAGAGTCATGAATTATTCTTATTTAAAAAAATCTGTTCCAACCCGATTGGCCAGCTTTGTGTAGTAGGAAAAATATTTTTGGAGGAACGGGTGTCATGTCCCTCCAACACAAAGGGAGGATCCTCCGACCAGCCGAGGTGATCATGCCTGGCGGGCCACTGCCCAACGGTTGATGTTGGGAAGTTGTATATATGTTAATCGGCGCGAGAACTTCTATTGCGCGATTTAAGATTGGTAGTTTCTTAGTTTTCTTCGTTGCTCCGTAGTTCGATGTTTCTTCGGTAGATGGCGCTGTTATATATTTGATGTTGTTGCGCTGTATGTGGAAGTCGCCACATCTTTATAAAGAGAAACCTATGTTTAACTAGTCTAACTAGACTGTTGGCGGGCTGTAGGGGTAAGAACTAGCTAAAAGGCTAATAGGAATAATAATAAACTCAAGAACATATTACTGAAGAGATAATCAAAGACATTTCAAGTCCCCATTTTGACGACTAAAATTTTATTAACCACAAGCTGTAGCTATGCTTCACTGTGTCACAATGTGATAGAAAAAAAAATCATGAAAACTATCTTGAATGCGTCTTGTAATCCTGACAAAAATTTGGTTCAATAGTTGCAGAACTTTACCATTTTTTTTTACAGAGATATTTGTATCAGCTTATCGCTGTTTACTGCTGAACAAAAGTCTCCTCAAAGGTGTCACTTAAGTTAACTATATATATTAATAATCTATAACTTTAGGAGTTTAGAAAAATGAAAGTAAATAAAGGGAAGATATGTTAAGAATAGAGATTTGAAAATGCAAGGAAATCTCGAATTTCGTGGGTATGTTTTCAAGTATAAGTTTTACTTACATATGTATAAACAGTTTTAAAACTCGCAGCAAACATTGGACCATTAGGCATTTTGTATTTTTATGGCATATGACGACAAACAAACATATCAGTACTAAACTATAAACTATAACTTTATAGTAGTTCTATAAAAGCTGCAGTTATATATATATATTTTCTTAAAAACTGTCATTGTAGAATAAAATGTGAACACGTCATGGAAAAATAATGTATTGTCTGCACTAAAGTGCATTTTTCCAAAACAAAGGAACAATAAATTTCACATTTCTTTAAAATCGTTCGCACGTGACTCCATGTTTGTCATACTCCATTAAATGCACCCCAACATCGAGATTATTTCAACATTTCGGGGTAAAATGTGTCAATTCTACACCAAACACTTTTACCAAGATAACTTGATATTTGGCTCCCGACTAAAATGGAACAAAATGTGAGGTATTTTAGCGAAACAGCATAAGTTTAGGGTGTTTTGTTAGGATGGGCATATGTTACAATGGGAATGGAGCACGTGCTCCCAAGGGGCAATTATGCCCTGATGTGAATGGTTTATCAATACCAAAAGGCAGTTCCAATAACAAAACTAGATAAAAGTACATTCTTGTTAATTTTACATCCATTATAACCATGTACTGAGCGTGAGAGACACCCAGGGTCATCAATTTAACGAGATTTTATTTAAATGTGGTGATTCTATGCGTAATGTAGTTTGCATCAATTGGATTTCTTTATTCACGTTTAATTTAGATTGGAATTCATAATCCATGGGAAAAAAATAAAAATACAGTTAGTTATAATATAATAGTCAGTTAAAACAGTTGAACACAATGTAAACGTATAAACGTTCGTTAAACTTTTTTTAAAGTTTATTATATACAATTTTTGTGTATTTTTCTTCTTAAATCCCTATATTAGTGTAGTGAAACTAATAAGCAGGAAAATCCATTAAAATATTTATTCAGAAAGCTAAACTGTACAATGTAGAGTATATCTAATTGCTTGCCACCCGCATAATGTTCAGAAAAAAAAATACTTTTACTACATGCCCCAAACACAATATTGACGATAATAATTGGCAAACCATTCACACCCGAATCGAACCTTATACCTATCGCATATGGCCATAGTATGAAGCCGATGCACCACCCTTCATTTTAAAAGGCATGAACTGCACATCTGCCTATTGATAATCAGGGTGGTTCCGCACTGAGCTAAAAGTTTGTGACAAATTATACGTTTTGGTATAACGCTATGAATTCAAGTATCAGTGAATTTCTTTTAAATGCACCATTTTATCTTTGTTAAATTTACTTTATTTAGGACATATTTTGTCTAAATCCAGGTTCCCATATTAGCTGTTTTAATGGCATGTAGGTGTAGAATTTAAATCATCAATCATTTTGTCGTTTTACGTATATTACGAGCTATATTGGAGCTAGACGCGAGAAGCCAAAAATCAAACCAAGTAGCGTGAAATTGGATAGACCAATGTCCGTAGTGGACTGCGATAGGCTGATTGATGATGATGATGTATATTACTAATTGGATTTAGAACTAAAACGTTTTGAAAATGGTTCATAATTGGAAGGGACTCAGCAGTTGTATTTATAAGTTCTATCAATAGCTGTTTAGTTGCTGTAAATATATTACGCGCAACGAGCTAAAACTCGGCTTGCAAACTATTAGCTTGGTGACAACATTTCCTAAACAATACTGATGAATCAATTTCACAGTTCATAATGGCATGTGTCCTAAATGTGTTACATTAAATTATTTCACAAAGTTGATTAATTAAATGGTTATCTAAATAATTTATCGAAAGCCCCTCCGGTGTCTAATGACTTTGAAAAAGTTAGACTGTGATAGACAGATATAGGAGAAAAATTACGTAGTACTTTGACACGTCAGCATATTACGTATGTTTTTTTTTACTTTCTTACTTAATTTCAGATCCTCCCTTCTCCCATAATTGACGTTGAGGGGGGGGGAGGAGATTAAACGGCATCGTCATCCTAGGTATGACTCCTTAATGTTGCATCCATGAGCGAAGCTACCTGCTTTCCATCAAAGAACTCATGTGTTCGTTTTCTCGTTCGTCAAAAGTTTTTCGTATTTTAGTATCAATCCTCTTAGCCAAGCTCCAAATGATTCAATTCTCTTTCTACAATTTCTATCGCCTCTATGCTTTAGTATAATTGTCTAAATTTCACCACTTAGTGTTAGGTTCCAAGTAACTTTTACGTTTGTAGAATGCAACTTTCAAGTTCATTAAAATGTCGCTACAGTTAAAAGCTAGTTAGGTATTTATTTCCTTTTATCTACATCCAGAAGCAGTCTAGTGCTTAATTAGTGCAACAGTAAAGAAAAAGATATTTGTCAAAATAATTGCCTCCACGTGGAACCTGATTTAATTTCATAGTCATGCACTTTAGTATTCGCCGTTTTTAGAATAATTTATTGCTACGTGTCTCTGTATCTGGCGCCCGATTTAATCAACACAAGTTCTCGGGAATTCCCAACAACAAACTCCGGTGCATTACCTAAAAGTGACGTCAATGTTTCCAAAGCGAAGTAAGAGCACAATTGCAATTTACAACTGTAAGCTTTATTCTATTGTATATTGTAATGGTCGACAATGCCGTAAGGATACTCAAAAGTAAAAAACAATATAGGTTTTTAGTTTTTAGTCTTGAGAAAAAAAAGAATAAGTATATGTTAAGTTTTTGTCAGTAATTGCAATGTCGTATCTAAGATACTGATGACTAAAGTAAACTATTGTAAACTAGTTTTGGCCACGGCTTCGCCTGCGTGTTGGTCAGTTATCGCAATAAAGAGCAGCCTACTTCCTTTCTCAAGATTTAAAGTGTCTCCATGGCGAATTTAATTGAAATCAGTGAAACCGTTTGGCTGAGAAGGCGTGACATACAGACATATAGTACTGGGCAAGAAATAATGCACATCGACCTCTAGAAAGAGACATTCGGTTAATTTCGACTTTGTAGAGCGTTTTCTCTTTCGCACGAAATACTAAGTGCCCGTTACTTCACCGCTTTTGTCGAAGGATTGACAAAACGTAACAAATGTAGTGTGCGAAAGGGACAATGCTCTACAAAGCCGAAATTACCCAAACGTCTCTTTCTTGAGGTCTATGCACATTATTTTTTTTCCAGTACTGTAGTTATATTCGCATCTATAATATAAGTATGGATATACCATCACACTTTATGTAATATTACACAACGCTATCTAGACCTAAACTATGATTTGTGTTATGGTTTTAAAACACATGTTAGTAAAAAAAGTATTTTTCTAGATTTACACCTTTATGATGTAGATAAATATAATTATTGTAGTAAAATAAATTAAGAGATCAACAATAATTTTATAGTCTAACGAATGACACAATTTATATAAAAAGGTAAATAACTACACATCACTTAACGTTTCCAGCGAATAGCTCTAACCCTGGCCAAAGGTGGACTAAAACTAAGCATGGTGCAATTCGGACAAGTTTGAGTAATTAAATACCTTTTCTATTTTGAGGTAGTACTCACCATCAAAACACGCATACTTTATGTAGACCGTCCCTGGAGACCAGCTCTTGGAAGGAGGATAGTCTTCAAGGAGCAGAAAATTGCAATGATTCACTCCCGTACATCTAGAACAAGTAAAATAATTATTAGTTTATTATTATTTACCAATTTACTGTAGTATCACTACAGCTAAACCCAAAATCTGTCGAGACAGTACTTTTAAATCACTCTGAGGTTGCATTTCCATGGGTTCAGGGTGTATTAACCTAAATCCTTACTGTTGACGGGCTTTGACAAGCTTGTTGGTCTAGTAAATTAGTTAAACTGACTGCCGTAGAGGTCGTGGACATAACCTATACATATAAAATGAATCCCTAAGGCCCTTGGTCACGCAATCACACGTGAACGGCTGGCCCAATTTCGCTAATTCTTGTCTTTTAGTATTTGATAGCCCAATTATCGAGGAATGCTATAGGCTATATATTATCATGCTAAGACCAATAGGAGCCGAGCATCGATGAAAAATATAACAAAAACGGGGAACTTTCGATCCTTTTCATAGTAGTTGACAAAGTTGCAGGGGTTAGTGTATTATATTTTCCGTCATGAATCCGTGCCGGGGCGGGTTGCCAGTAGAGAATAAATCTATGTATGACATAAAGATATCACGCAGATCTAATTAACTAACGCTAACTACATAGAGACTTTTTTTGTTGCTGGCCTTTGTAATGCGCTTTGCTTAGAGGTTGGATCCCATAAAATATTTGTTGGAAACATCCAACTTAGAGTTAAATCCACAACACTGACAAGCCGGTGTATTAACACAAACATCAATTTACTTAACGCTCCTATAAAATAAAAAGGGTAAAGTGTTTCATTAAAGTGATATTACCTGCATGATTTTAAAAAACGTATCCTCCTTACAAACTGACTCGCACATTTGAACCATTCTCTAACAATTCTTCTGTTATTGCAGAAAGTTCAATTTACAAGACCCTTATTTCACCGTTAAGTGTTTCATGAAGCCTTATTGCTTGCTTGAGAACAATTTATTGTATGAACTGGCAATTTTATAAGTTTGAAGTATCTATATTTTATTGCTAATATAGCTTAAAAATTAAGTTTTATTTCTAACATATTTTACTTAAATATAATTATCGTGTCACGTTGCTCACAACAAAATCCGAAACAGTCTAATTGATATTCAATTTTTTTAAAATGGGTTTCTTACCGTGCCTAGGATATATGCACGCTTATGTACGAATAGCAGCCGATCATAATTGAAAAGAAGACGCAGACGAAATAGTGTGTGTCAGAAAGTTAATACATGTGGTAGTGGAGCAATGTCCGTTAGGAAATTGTCCTTAGTCGCCTATTACGACACCCACGGAATTAAAATAACTCCCTATTCTTAATCACGGATTAAGTGTACGAAGTATCACCACCCCTTGTAATCCCGTGGGTGTCATAAGAGAGGTATAATTTGTGCAGAACAACATCGCAACAACAAAGAGAAGGAAATCTTGAAACCAACCATTTTTTAACTTATGCACCCACGGGTCGTCACCCCACCGTGGTTTGCGGCGGGGTGGTGTGTCAGACCATCAGACCGTCTAAAACCACACGGTGTGTCACTCTGCGCCTGCGATTCCTGGGATTCGGGAACTGCTGTTATTAGCACATCCGGACCCCACCTAGCGCCTGCCCGCCTTATGTACGGCACACGCGTGCGTCGCCTCTTCGCGGCTGGCCTCTAAAGGAAAGGCGCCTTCACCGCCGTTTAGCCGGGTCCGAGTGGAGATCGTCCTCCCGGGCCTTCTCTGCGAGATTACGTCTTCGCAGCAGGCAACCGCGGTAAAACTGGCCGTCATACGCTCCATGGCCGGCAGCGAGATAGATCCTCCTAAAACTGCAGTGAAGGCCTCACGTTGCGGCACCCAGCGTGTACTAGGCCTAAGCCTCACTGCAGTCGCAGTTGTGGCAGGTGAGACTCAGTTCCCTCCAAGCGACCAAGTGCAGATAGTTCCCGGAGCAACCATGCCTGGATAGGACCAGCAGTGGACTTTTAAAGGCTGTTGATGTGATGACGATGTCACGTTGTTGAACAATGGATATTTCTTAATCTTAACAATATTTATGTAATCTTTTAGGAATTTATTTATTCCCTTAAAATAGTAAGACCAGGTTTCGCTTCAATTTCGCTTTCCGTTACAATTAGCAGTTTTCTAAAAGCTTTACTCAGCGTGAATAAAGAGTAATGACGTTAGAGCAACGCCATTTTGAATTTCTGCCGCGTAGATTTCTAATTCCGAATTTGGGGCTTTTGTTTCAACTTAATACACCCAACATGGCAGCCGCTTTGACACATAATTAATGTAAATTATTAAAAGCTGCCTTACACAATGGAGGTAGAAAATATTTTGCGTAACATGACTTCAGCAAAGATGTTCTTTTTTAGATATCCCTATGTAATATAACCCACACTAATAATAAAATTTAAATAAGGAACTTTCTCTGTCTGTCTGTCATGCTTTCAAAGCTGCTGCAATGATTTTAATGAAATTCTAGAGCTAGGCTATAGATTACTCTTTACCACGATAACTAACGTACACTGCGGCGGTACTGAGGCTAAAAGCTCCAGTTTCCATGTAAAATTCTTGCATGATAATGAAGTAGGAATTAAGAAGGAACAATAGGACTTCATAAAAACATTTATTTGTAAGAGATAAGTTTGCCCTTCTTAATTCTATCAAGATGAGTTGAAGAATTCGACGCACATCATTTTAACGGACATCTAAATTGTATTATCGAATACAAATTAGGTTTTTTTTTATGTATGGGCCTACTAAAGTGATTCTACTCTGCCTGATGGAAAGCATAAGCAAAATCCAAGAGTGACGGTCACTATATTCATTGCGATTGCAGACAACGCAGCATGGTGACTCACACCACGGCGGCCTAGTGGGCCATTGGGCCTTAGGTCTCGTGCTCGCCAATGAAACACGTCAGCACGAATGCTGTCATTTTACGTTGATCTTCTGTGCGAGTGTAGTACCGCCCAGGTCGAGCCAGCCCGTCCGTGTTCTGCTATCTTTGTACTAGTTTAATGATTATTAGTCAGGGTCACAAATATAGAAGTGTTTGTATATACTCAATTAAATTCCCAACACGCGGATTTATGTATTCTTTAAATCACAGCCACGCGCTTCAGGTTATCTAAACTGCGTCAAGTTTTATGTCCCAATTGGATAAACTGAAATTACACACAAGTGTTTCACTCCAAATGGCCGCATAGAAAATAAGCTAGGAAAGAAAACCCGGTAGCCTGATTTCTCTGATTTATTAATAAGCAACCCAAGAAGCAAAAAAATTAAGTTTTTGTCATTTTTACATTTTACGTAGTTCTTATGTAAATACTAAAAGTCAACAAATATTTTTCCCAAAATTAACTTGATCAATACACGAACTGAGCCCCTTCTAATCGTAATAAAAATCGTAAATCGTATAAAAGCTGCATCGAATTAACATCATCTATGGGCGATAACATCAGTTAATATCCACATTCGCCCTCCATCTAACGATGGAACACGGAAACATGATTTTCCATTTCCTTTTGAGTCTAGTCAGCATTCAAGTACTCAATTTTTATCCTTAAAACAAGGGACTTAAGGTTAATTTAGTTTACTGATTATAAATATTGTTTTGACATAAGAGCTATTACTACATTTGCCTAATACATTCGTAGGATATTGGTCTAGACTTATGGCCTGAATTTTTCATTAAACTACTTCTGACCAAACATGACTTCACGAATAGCGTAGTGACTTAAACGGTCGCCAAGCTGTTTCCTACTGCGTTGAATGTTGTGGGATCAAATCTCACATGATATAACACATTGGGTGATGTACACTTTGCTATTCTGAGTCTGAGAATTATTCGAGTCCGTTTCATGTAAAAAAGAAGAAAACAAAACACGTTATCCCATGGCCACCTAGATTAACTGTACTTAAGTACAATTTCCATCATTTTAAAATAGGAAATGAATCGCCAAGTGCTTCCACCTTCGTTTCTAATGATTAATGATTCACACTTCCATTAGACGTTTAGTGAGTATTGAGGGTCAATCAGATTACAACCACTTCAAATTTGATTAAGTGGGTCATGTTATTTATTAAAGAGGTTCGTTATTATATTGGTCGATTCCATTAATGTAATGTGTATGATGTTAAAGTTAAATTGTTAATAAATATATGCAGTGGATTGAATTTGTGTAATGGTTTGATATTATTCTAATATTCTTAGATTCAGTTTTTGTTTTAATTGACTGCCTCAGTGGCGCAGTGCTAGCGTTTTTGAGGTTTTGGGTTCGTTTCCCGGGTCGGATCAAATGTTTGTCCGATCGACAAATGTTTGTTTCAGAGCTGGGTGTTTTCTATCTATAATATGCATGTATTTACAAAAAAAGTAAATATGTATTCATATCAGTTTTCTAGTACCCATAACACATGGCTCTGCTTAGTTTGAGACAAGATGGCGCTGTGTGTTAGATGTTCGCAATATTTTATCCGGAAATTTTCACAGTGGAACTTATTCATGATAAAATTGTTTGTCCCAACGTATATTACGGGTTATACCGAACGTGGTCACGAGCCTTCCCGTGACCACGAGGGATAATTGTATCACAAATCAGTCACGCTATACAACAAAAACACTGTGTAAAATTATCAGATCCCAAGACAGTTATTATTCCAAAAGAAATGTCTTGTACCCTAAAATTGTTTAAAATGTCCGTTTTCAATTATAATCGTGAGTTTTATCGGTTCTAGACAACGATATATAACCATCAGACATAACATATACAGTCTTCTAAAGCTAGGACTGAATAAACATCAAATATCCCGTAAGTATCGACTGTCATACTGTCATAAGCTCCCAACAATCAATAAACTCGATAACATCAACACACCCTTACTTTTAGCTAACTTCAAACACAACAAAACGCACCTGGCTTTGCACGAATTATTCAATGATCTGCTCCATTGAATACACAAATAGACATGTTTGTAATACTATTTATAATAATAAAAGTTGCCAAAATTAACTGTTTTCTATCAATAACAGTTAAAACTAATGGATTTCCTCTAATAATAATGATTAACAAGTCAATTTGAACCATTTCAATTGTGTTAGTAATAATTAATTTTGGTATATTTATGTTTGAACGCTTAAGTGATCGCAATTCACTGCTAGACATAGGCCTCTCCAATTGCCTCTACATAGCAGTGGACTGCGATAGGTTGATGATGATGACGCTTAAGTGATACTATCAGAGCCCCGCGGTGCTACCCGCAGTTGTAACTCCAGGTAACGCCACGGGACGATGTTAGGCTAAAAAGTAGCTTCAGTTACACGTTATATCATCAGCTATCGGAAAGGGAAAGTCACTTCAAAATTGGTTCATCCATTCCAGAGATTAACCGGAACAAACAGACAGACAGACCAAAATTGTAAAAATAATATTTTGGTATACATACATGTGCATTTAGTACAAAGTGTTTATTTTAATATTACAGAGACTGTAATTTTATTTATTTGTATAGATGCATAGATTTCTACTTATATTATCAAAATATTTCATAGTTACAAATAGGCATCAGGCACTACCCTATACTTTCCAATTCTTTCTTTCCATCCCATGGTTGCCTGTTAGAGATTGCCTTTGGGTGATAAGGCAGCGAATTGTACCTCCTAGCTTTATGTTACCTTTGCAACTAATCTCGTGTACAATAACGCGATTATTTTTATTAAACTTACCTAAACTAAACCTTATAACGACGTCATTAGCCAACCACGATAATAAATGAACTTCAATATATCAAAAAAGTAGGTTGTAGCGAAGAAAAATGCTTAAAATGGCCTAGAGGGAAAGCGCTCTAATTATAAGAACATCTATTTTTTTCCACAAAACTTTGTGGTACCAACAACGACAGCGGGGATGTATAATTTACTGTGTAATAAAACCGTAACAAGGATATTTATAATACGTAAGACAATTTTCTTTTAATACTACTAAGAATTTGTAAAAAACAAGTGATTTATTGAAAAAGGTTTTTTTTAAAAACGTTTTTATAAAATATTATAAAAAGTAGCTTTATGCCCTTTCATTTGATTCCCATATTGCGTGGTTTGTTTAGAATTATATAAGACGCCATTTTGTTACGGCATCCATTTTGGATTAATAATAGTACCAACAAAATTTTTGCATTGTTATCAAAACTAAATCAATTGGAGATCGGGAACTGGATAAATTTAACTAGCAAGATTTGATTATAGACAAACATCGGGAAGGTGAAACGAAAAATAAAAGCCTACAAGCTTTTGTTTCGTTTCACCTTCCCGATGTTTGTCTATAATAATAAAATCTTATAATAACTTGAATTCGAAGCTTGTAACTCAATTAATTCTATTTAATTTTTCAATTTCTTAGCCAAAGCAACTTTCTTCTGCCATTCTCCTCTACCAATCATCAGTTCACCACTTACTCTAATTCTAGTCACATCCTCTTTTAAGCAATCCATCCATAATTTTTCTTTTCGACCCTTATTCTTGGATCTATCAACTTCTATACATACGTATTAGTTTTATACCATTGCTTCTCCACTTTTCATCCAGTGATGCTGCTTTTAATCTGGCTCTAGTTCTTTTATTTTTCATCTTGTTCATTCTATTCACATCAGACAATAATCTGAATATTCACTTTTCAACTACGTGCCGTGAGAGAGCCACGCTTCGGCATGAATGGGCTGGCTTGACCTGAGTGATACTTTACCGGGTAACCTTTTTCAATGATTTTATCACGAATAAGTCTTACTGTTAAAAAAACTATGTGTCTGTGTAAGTTTAAAACAGTTATATATGCTTATAGTTTATTTTTATATGCATAACTTCTCTACATTGTTGTACTTCCTGTAGTAGAATATCTAACAGTAAAACCCCAACCACTTAAAAATACTTAAAAACCACACTAAAGCTCACCTTAAATATCATTTATTTCTATGTCGTTATTCTAAATCGTTGACACCATACAAATTAGCGGTCACTAAGCGCGTGCGCAACAGCGCGGTGTATATCAAACATGGCGCCGCTTCCGGTAAACGTTTGTGGCGGACGTCACTTCCTGTCCTGTCTTCCACCTGTTAAGGGCTTATGGGTTACGCATTAGCGTAATATGCGTGTGATGCGGGCTTGGATACTTATAAAAGGATGCCTATTGTCTCACTAATTAACTAATTTAACTAAGTTTGGATTCTGACAGTTCTTCTAATTATAGACAAACATCGGGAAGGTGAAACGAAAAATAAAAGCTTGTAGGTAATAATAATAAAATCTTGTAATAATTTGAATTCGAAGCTCAATTAATTCTATTTATTTCTTCAATTTCGTAGCCCTAGCAGTTTTCTTCTGCCATTCTCCTCTACCACTCAATTGTTCACTACCTACTCCCTTTCTAGTCATATCCTCTTTTAAGCAATCCATCCACCATTTTTCTTTTCCTCCCTTATTCTTGTATCTGTCAACCTCTATACATACATATTAGTTTATACCATTGGTTCTCCCCTCGGCTTCCTATTTAGATACTTTTTCACGCCCTGTTTAAGTACTCTGCAACATTTCGTTTTTTATTTATTTATTGAATCAACTACTAGCCACATTTACGGTTTGCCCCACACGTATAGCAAGCCATTACAAAAATTTAAAGATGTACTTTATTTGGGAGATGCCAAATTAAGTACATTTATCAATATTGATTACTTGATCTTCTTATCGAGTCTTTGATTACTTCGTATCCAATATCTAGATACGAAGTAATCAAAGAATGGAGCGACTAATTGTCTGTCCTCTTAGGCAAGTTGTTAGTATTACACGTCGATTCTTTTTCTACAATCGCTATCGCCTTTATTTTCTTGTACTATTGGCAAATAGGCAATGAACACTATAACATAATACAAAGATTTATACCAGCTGACCTACTCAACTTCATCTGCATCTCACCTCTTTTCAATCATGTTTTGACTGCCTCTGCGGCGCAGTGGTAGCGAATGCGACTGCTGTGCAAGAGGTCTTGGGTTCGATTCCTGAGTCGGACCAAATGTTTGTATGATCTGCAAATATTAGTTTCGGAGTTTGGGTGTATTTACAAAAAAAGTATATAACTTTTAATATCAGTTATCTAGTACCCATAGTACAAGCTCTGCTTAGTTTAGGACTAGATGGCGTTGTGTGTTAAAATGTCTGAACAATGTCTGAACATGTTCTTATTGGTCTAAGCGCGTTTAACAACCCTATTTTAGAAAAGCTAGCAAAACATATTGTGGCGACTTCCACATAAAGCACAACAAAAATAGATACACTGAACTGCGGAGTAATGTTCTACACGAAGAAACTACCAATCCTATATCACGCAATAGAAATTCTCGCGCCGAATAACATATATACAACTTCCCAACATCGTCTTGCAGTGGCCCGCCAGCATGACCATCTCGCCTGGTTGAAGGATCCTCTTTTTGTGTTGGAGGGACATGTGACCCGTTCCTTTACAACATTTTGAAGAGTTCATCATGAGCAACAACGTGACAGGAAAATTATATTTTATATAACAGATTTTAATACTCTAAACTAATTCACATCCTTACACGTTAATAAGTAAAATTAAACAAAACACATATTAACCTGATTCCCATCATAAATAAAAGTTCTAAGCCGGTTCAGATCAGCCGTTAAAGATGTGTTACATCATATGCACAATCCTTTGCTGTCAACCAATAAACCCTGTTGATTTACATATTGATACTTCAGTACTAAACAGGAGAGGTAACGGTCTTAATAGTTCTCATAAATAAATTAATATGGCAGCAACATGTGATGAATTTCTTTTGTTTAACATTAAAATGTTCTAAATTCTACGCGTTATTTCTGTATATGACATCGTGACGGCTTAGCTCTGAGACGAGTGGAACGTTTTATTTTACTCTTTGTTTCAAAAGTTCCAATAACTCTTCTTTGTCCAAAAGATCTTTTGAATCAAACCAATCTCAATCTTGTACAACAAAGTGAGATTTTTCTTGCAAGTGGTGTAAAGATTAAAAACAAATCCAAATCAGTCTATTTATTAAACCTACCTATACTGGTCATGGTTAAACGTAAAACTTAGTTAATGCAAGCTCTTTCAATTTCCTAAATAAGCAAATATTATACACAGTAACGATAACTGTTTCATCTATACTTAACAAAGAAGGAAAACTATTTATTTTATATTTTCTTTGAAAAACATACTCAAAGAGCGAGTCTAAAAATAAAGCAACTCTGAGAGGTCTTCAAGTCATTAGTCTTTGTTTTGTAGTCGCAACGTTGCGTTCTTTTCTTTCAAAAGATTTTTTGTGTCAAGTGGATTAACTTTATAAATACTTTTAGTTTCAACAATATTAGTCTTAGAAGCAGAAATATCAATTGAAGAAGTATTATTCTGAAATCTAATTGTCTCAAAAAATGTTCTGTCTGCAAGAATAGAATAGAATAGAAAGGAATACACTTTATTGTACAACAGATATAACAGTTTACATAAATATATAGTTTACATAATACATCAATTGAATCACCGTGTACAAATGGCGGCCTTATCGCTAGCAATTTCTTCCAGGCAACCTTGGAATGGGAAAAAAAGTATTGTAAAAAAAAAAACAAATACGAATTCATGGGCAGTTAGGTGCGAAAAGAGAAAAAAAGAAAAAAAATGCCTTAATAAAAAAAACTTCAATGAATTTAAGTATTTTGACATGACATTTATTGTATTTTTTTTTAATAAGGTATATGTTTATTTTGGAATTTCGCATCCCTATGCTACTAATTGTAATTTAGTATGTCGAATGTACCGTCACTGTAGTTATGGAAGCATTTCCTTTATATGTCAGTAAGATTGATTCTGCACTGCGAAAGAACAATCATCAATTCTGAAGCTGTTTTTTATTAAAGCATACAAACAACAGTTTAAACATGATGACATATTATTTTGTGTATTAAGACATGTAGTTTAGTGACAAATTCTGTATACAGAGTGTCACCGCTCCTATTCAATTTAAGAATGTCATAAGAGCCCAAGGGAGAAAGTTATGCAGGACAGCACCGTAAATAAAGAAAAAATGTGATAGAAATTCTATGCCGATTCGTCTGAACAGCACAGTATAATATCGTAAAACTTTCGTCAGGAGAGGCCTGTAGCCAGCAATATAATTTTAGAGGCTATTAATGATGGTGTTGATTAATAGGTGCAATATGTCCGTGGTAGAAACACAAACATACTTACAATGTACCGGAGACAATGCTTTTTACTACAATATTAAGTTTGTTGTATAAAAATACACCAATATGTCAGAAGGTTGTCTTGAATATGCATGAATATTTCGTAAGATAAAATTGTTCGATATTTCCTATAGAGATACATTTACTATCAGCCACAACACAAAAGAAAAAACAAAAGGTTGTATATATTCGTATTGAGGTCTAAATGTACGGAGCGTTTGTATATCTATAGATAGGTACGTATGATATATATGCTGATCATAACCCAGTTCAGTGCAAAAGTAATAAAACAGACATATATCCTCGTATGTATCAAGAGCAGAAATCAAAAGTAAAAAGTTTGTGTGCAACACAATTTGGAATAAAGAAATGTATTTTTTCTTTATTATTTTGTGACTCTGTTGTTTTTCGTTTTATTTGATTTCACTATCAAAATAGTCCATCAGAAATATGGTGTTTTTTATGATAAATGAGGCAAATAGGCAGACAGATTAACTGATGGCATGTGACTGTTTGCGCTCATGGGCCTAGGGACTTAAAATAACATAGTCCATACCGGCCAGTCCCGACGCCAGAAATCTCTAGAGAGCCGGAGATATGAAGAGATTTTCTATTCCGACAACAAAAATAAGGTGAAAGTATCAACACTTTTTATTGGAGTGTTGATCAGTAGTTTAAAAGATATTCCTTTTGTTGACATTCTGAAAAGTCACCGATAGCTGAAAATTAAAAAATGAATGGAAACGAAGTCACGTGGTTAAAACTGAATATTAATTTAATAAACAAGATGACAGAGGCATAAGCGATCGTAGAAAGATAATTGATGTGATATACTTACATCTTGGCTATAAGGGCTGGTTTGAAAAGGCTTTTTCTTGTCTTACAGAAGAACAGAAAAAATAAACGATTTTAATAATATACCATTGTGTTTATATTCAGATACATAAATCAGAACTAATACAAACCTGAAATTATTAAGTATTTCTTCTTACGTTTCTTCTTATGGCGTCTAAAGATAATTACAGACTCAAATAGTAATACAGGTTTATACAGACAGTAAGCCAGGATGGATCAGCTATTTCAATCAGTCACTTTAATAGTTACATATTGAAAAAAATGAGGTAGAAAAAGTATTTATTACACGAATGATTAAACCTCTTTCGGAGCCCGTAACAAAGCTTTCATCTTCAGTACTTTAAGTCTTGAGCAACCATAAAACTGAAAATTAAGGTGAAACGTAGGAATAGAATTACTTTGAAAATGTATTCGTGTCCTACTTGGCAAATACTTGAAAATGAGTTCGGCTGTAGAGTTTTTTGTCATCATTACTTTGCCTTTAGATATGCTCAGATATCTAAATAAATCTAATATTTGTTTTCGGAATAGGGGGCAAACAAGCTGATGGATGTATGGATGAGCTTATCCGAGTGTTAACTGATTGAGATTAAGAATACAATATGTGACCACTCCTATCCTTCTCGTAGGAGGAATCTGTATAGCCAACGTTTTTTATTCAAGCAAGTATATTTCAAAATCAATTCAAACCACGTACGAGAATGAATAGGGGTCAGCTGGCATTTTTGTTATTTAACTTTGTGATCCTCAGTCTTAAATAAAAATATCTGTGTTATATTTGTCTAGTCTTTACAGTGAGTCGCTTTTACTATTCTCTGTAAAATAAAAGACTGATTTTATGTACAAACTTCAGTGGGAAATATTACTCAAAAGCCGTAAAGCGTAACAAGCTTAAGTTTGATTGTTGTTCTAGCCAACAATATGCCAGTACTCGTCATTTCATTATGACGATTACTCATTAACCTTGAGGCACGCGAAAGTCGCATTAAGAAAGCCTATAAACCTTCAGATTATCTTTGCATATAGTTTTTGGTAATGTTGGAACATCTTTACCTTTAGAGAGGCCTTTCTTGGGCGACGTAACGTTAGTGGAATGGATATCGGCTACTCGGCTACAAAGGTCCACGGGTTTCAGGTATACTGGATGCATATGTTCACATAAATATATCTATTTGTATTATTGTATTATGTAATAACTCTTTTATGTATATATTTCAGGTTTATTTGAGATCCAAATAACGCTGGTTATATTTATTTTATTTATTTGTTCACATGTAGTCGTTCATTACGCGAATCCAAATGTCCAAAGGCTCAAATGTACGTATTGCGATCTCAACGATTGCTATCGCAACTAAATTTAACATTCGTCTTGATTATCACTGTTAATATCATATTACTTATATAACCGGAATATAAAGAAAACAATTAAATGTGCAGGAGAAAACTGCGTTTTAGTATAGTTTGAGAAGGGTAACAGTTAAGGGATTATCAAAGCCCGATAAAAATCTTTCATCATAACTATCATTTAAATAAAATTGACAAATTGGTTATGTTTTTTTTATGGTATAAGGGGCAAACGAGCAGACGTATCGCCTGATGGTAAGCGATTAACGCCGCCCATGGAGACCCGTAACACCAGAGGCGTCACAAGTGCGTTGCCGGCCTTTGGGGAATAAGGAGGGGGATAGGGGGGGATTGGGGTATGGGCCTCCGGTATCCTCATACTGGTTTCATACTGGTTTTCTGTGAGGCCGTGGCATCACCCTGGTCGAGCCGGCCCATTCATGCTGAAGCGTAGCTCTCCCACGGTAGAAACGTAGAACGGTATTCAGATATTTTATATATAGACGAAATTATTAGTGACCAGCATACAATTAAAAAGGTAAATATTGTTCACTGTTTTGTGGTACTAAGTATTACACAACACACGAACTATATAATATGAAGTTGTATAAGTAGTTGTTCAAGGTAAACGGAGCCAGTCTAGACTTAATTAACAATTTCGTGTTTACTGGGAATTAATCCAAGCCGATTACGTCTTCACACCACTCCATTAAACTAAATACGTACATATAGATGAAGACCTATTTCCTAGTCAAGGTTCTAAATGGAAATTAATTAAGAAAACTTTTCACTTAATGATTTTTTTGGTCCCGTTTCCAAAGAGGACCAAAACGAAACACTATTATTAATACTCTACTGTCGGTCTGTCTGTACCCGGGCCGATAAACCGTGATAATCAGACAGTAGCAATTTTTACAGATGATGTATTTTTGTTGCTACTATAACAACAAATACTAATAACAAAGTAAAATAATTATTTAAGTGGAGCTCCCGTACAGCACACGTGTTTTTTGGCGCTTTTATTGCTAGATATTATAACCATCACAGATAGACGCATGAAATATACAGATAATTGTACGGAACCTTTACGTGAAGTACTCAGACTTTCTAGCAACTGTTAGTGCAAGCTATAAACGAGTTATTACTAACACGTATGAACAAGAGTTTTTTTTCACAATTAGGAACCTGTATCATTGTTTTCTTAATTTTCCTATTCTGGTTTAACTTAAAATACCTATCTACCTGATTTGACTCCTATTTAGTAACTAAAAACGTTATTAACAAAATTTAGGTTAATAAGCCTTCAGCTACCTCTTTGAGAATATATATCTGTGTATCTAATTTCATTAAACGAGTAATTCTTGTATTTAAATAATACTAGCTGTTGCCAGCGGGTCCGCCCGCGTATAAGTTGGTTATCGCCGCTAATAGTAGCCTATGTGTTCAGTCATTCAGAAGTTTTTATGTGAAAGAGCAACAACCATTCATCCATACTTACAAAATTTCGCGTTTAGAATATTAGTAGGATGAATCACGGAAACGGCTCCAACGATTTTAATGAAATTTATTATGCAGGGGGATGATAAATCGATCTAACTAGGATTTATTAAAAAAAAATACCAAAAGTGATATTCTGAACAAAGCTCGGTTATCTATTTACTTAAACGAGCTAACTAAAATACTGGCAATAGTGACCCTTAAATAAAATTAATCCTAAAACAAAAACAATTTTCTTTATACCTTACAACAAGAATGTTTTTCTTATTTGATGAAAATAAGTATTTTTCAAACTTATACGTAATACTTGTTAACTCAAATACACAGTTAAAAACACATCACATTTAAGTCGAGTTCCAAAACGCAATGATTCAACAAAATTTGAAACTGTATGTAAACTCACTAAGCCAATAATCCGGTTGGAGCGGTGCCAACCTGATAAGCCGTAGGTCAGTATGTGTCGTGGAGAGTTGACCTATATAAGGTTATAAGATTGCTTTGCTAGAGCTTAGTAACTGAAAGCCGCCCCACGCTTCAGAAATGTTGGAATGATTTGTCAATCAAATTCAGCACACAATTTTTTATCGGGTCAAAGAACACGAGAAAGACACGACTAATGTACCGGGGTATGACAGTACCTTAAGATCTCATTGTATATAAATAGAAATATAAATATGTCGGGTTGGGCCCAAACATTAGAAGTAAAGTTAGATATGGCAATATACAGAATTTATTTCAATAACTCAAATAAATCAGAATATCCTAAACCTAGGAAATTATTATTTCAATGAAGGCGGTCACATAGGTCAGCACTGACTGTCAGGGACAGTGGTCTACGTACCCACCGCAATAAAGATAGTACTAATTATCAGAGATAACGTTCCACATCCAATAATCGTGCAGTACTGACTGTTGAGAGACAGTGGTCTGTGCACCAGGACGCAATCGTTCGAAATGCGTGCCGTCTCAACAGCGCCGCTCGTTATAAAGGCGGTCGCTTAGGGAGGGGGTAACGTCACAATATTTTACTAGTTTGAATCCAAGTGTTTTGAGCCAAATAATCGATATAAAATTAAATCGACTAAATATTTTTTAAATGGTGCGTCCGGTGCACGTTCCACTAGCGCTTTCCAGTCGCCGTCTCTCGCAGCTGGAATACAGTACGACTGCCGTCAAATATGTAAACACATATAAGCGTTGCTGTTTCCATGTACAATGAAACATCTAGTGGGAGATCGTTTTTTGTTTTTTCGAAAGACGGTCCCCATTTCATGTCATCCACATTTTTTATAATTTTTATCATTAACTCCACCACGACGAAGACTTGAAGACTCGAAGACTTAGAATTGAAGACTCGAAATACTTGACATTGGCAGAAATAGCTGATCCGGCTGATTGCCATATCATCAAAAGAAGAAGAAGAACTAGTGGTCGACACAAACGTAATCATAATAAATAAATACTACAGAATAAGTGATGTCAATAAATATCAAACACATCCTAGATAATCAATAAGACATTTGTAAGAGAAAAAGAGTACTAAATTACAGTTGTTTTATCATGCCGCTGTCAGTTATGTACGCGAAGTCTCAGTGAACATACTGATACTTCATAATCTATACAAATAAATAAAATTGGAGTGTCTGTTTGTAATATTAAAATAACCACTTTTTATTAAATGCACATGTACATGTACCATTTTTTTTTGTCTGTCTGTCTGTCTTTGTGTTATGTTTATCCAACTAATTTCTACAACGGCTTGACCGATCTTAATGGGACTTTCACTGGCAGATAGCAACTCAGACTTTTATTACACTAGATTTGACCCTCGGCGTTGCCTGCGGTGTGGTAAAGCGGGGCTAAGCTAGCATTCTCCATAAACGTTGTGGCAGTTAAATAAAACTGCCCATTCAAGCTTGAAATCGCACCCAAAATTCAGGATATGAAGTAATGATCTTAATAAATGACAAATAGGTTAATATTTAAATATTTAAAAACACGATTTAGTTTAGTTTAAAAATCCGACTGCTTAATTTTTTTTTTGTAACAATTACATAGCCTTAGGCAATCGGGCCCTTATTACGAATTTATTAACACCTCGGTCACTAGAATCGTTTCAGTAGTTTAGACGCTACGATGAAACTTACAAGGACTGCTAAAAATATTACCCTTCGCCGTAATCGGGAAAAACACAAATCGTGACTTGTGAGTGTGTGTAATTAAAGTGTGTGTGTGTGTGCTAAACCGGCAATGTTTCGCAAACTAGATATAGGATTCTGACAATTGCGAAATATATTCATCGAAATTGGTCACTGAACTATTCCAATATATCAAATAGTTTGACGAATTGGAAGGTCAATAAAGAGTAAACTTTTGGTAGAAGCCACGGAAAATGATTACGCAGAAAATGATTACGTCTTCAAAATCCTTTTGGCAAGATCAACTTTAGATGTTAAAATTTATATTATAAGTTTATGTTCATGTATTAAGATCGCTTATTAGGAAAAAGCGACTAAGGAGTTGTTAGTAATGTGTGTGTGTCCAAAAGCTTATTATAAAAAGTTTAAAAGTCTTTCAAAAGCTTTAAAGTTTGTATGCTATGCATGCATAAAAAATATTTACATGGTCATTTAATTACCTGTTTTTCTGAAGTATATAAATACATTTCTCTATCAATCTTTATTGCTCATAGCTCAGTTGTACTCGATGATTAGAAACAATCACCGAGGGCAAGCAACTACGGCACGGTCCGTACCTGGATGGGTAACCGCTGGTGGCATGTTACCATGAGCGTCTCCGTGATTCGGAGGTCACGTTAAGCAGTCGGTCCCGGTTGTTATAATACGATAACAGCCGTGAAGCTTAGTTGGAGGCCTTCGGGCGGCTTAAAAACATCCAATGGCAAGATTTACGTAGCCACAACGTTGTCTTGCCAGTCCCCAACCCGCACTTGGCCAGCGTGGGGACGTTTGGCCTTATCCCTCTCTTGAGAGGAGACCCGAGCCCAGCAGTGGGACATTATGGGTTGTTGATTGATTGATCTTTATTGATAATGGTCTGCTGGAGTCATCGAAAAAGAACTGTTTTTAATCGTGAATCTAGATCTAGTAAATACAAGGACGTTGAATTACAGAGGCCTTGATATTAGGGATGAATTTTCATTTATATATTTCTATAAGAATATGTACGACTTTTAAATATTTTACTTTTTGAATGTTAAAAAGAAAACAGTTCGCAATAGCACATAGGCAAAAAAAAAAATTACGACACAAAATCGCAAGTAATTTTACTGATAATACAAATCTTCATCCATACATTTAAATAAATACATGAAATTGGAATGTCTGTTTGAAATCTTAGGTAAACTGTACGGTACATAAACGAAAATATCATTTTTAGAATTTTGTTTATATGTCGGTCTGTCTGTCTGTTTGTTCAGGATAATCTCTGGGACGGCTAGACTGGTATTGACGGGACTTTCATTAATGGATAGCTGATGATATAAGGAGTAACTTAGGCTAATTTTTTAGACTATTTTCTCCCCATGTTGTACCTGCGGTTGCGGTACAACAATAAACACGGGTGATACCGCGGGGCTCAGCTAGTATAGCAATAAATACCACAGTCATAGTATTCAACCTATAAGATTCATATTGATAGTAGGGTTTTTTCGCAGAGACCTAGATTAAAACCGTCTTCTCGTTAAATCTAGGGAGGCTTTGCTACCGTTATCACATGACTGTCCTGAATCCCTTTACGAATTATGGATTCGCAATATCGTAGCTGAAATATTTCAGGCTTATTTCAATGAAAATAGGTTTTTCACACATTTTTCACAACTGTCTCGGTGATGCAGTAGTAGCGATGCAACTGCTGTGCTTGAGGTTTCGGGTTAGATGCTCGGGTCGATTGTATAATCTGCAAACATTTGTTTCAGAGTTTGGGTGTTTCCTTTGTATAATATGTATTAAAAAAATATTTGTTATATATTTATATCATTTGTCTAGTATCCAAAGAACAAGCTCTGCTTAGTTTGAGACTAGATGAGATGTCTAAAATACTAATATTTATGTAATAGCTCACCCGGCACACGTTCTGCCATAATAATAAAAAAAATATTTAGTGGTGGGTCACCCTTATCATTAGAACAAGACAGAACCTACCCGATATGCACATAAATATGATGATATACCCGATATATTCATAAAATTCGGTCCAGCCGTTTCGGAGGAGTTTACAAAGACCACGACACGAGATTTTGATATATAAGATTGACTTCATTCGCTTGGATTAACATGCAGGAATAACTTCCCTAATTGACTTTTTATTATTTGAATATACGTATTGGAAATTATAGTGAAAATAATACATATAGTGAATATTTAGGTAAGAGAAAGATAGCTGCCGAAGAGTATAATTGTTACATAGAGTAATTGCCTATATGAGCAGGTAGGATTCATATACATATATTATATAGTACGCATACATATCTACACGTCGTTAATTCCAGAAGGGATAATTAGAGGCGTATTCAAACGACCACAATTTTGACGATTGTACGTAAAAAAGGGAAAGCTTATTGCAATCAACCATCCTAAATATAAGACTGACGAAAGATTGTACTAAAAGTACGACAGGCTTATTGTTACAGGTACAATGGCTAGCAATCTTAATAGCTGAATACTTCCGTATACTGTGAGAGAGCGATTTTTAGCCCGACCAGAGAGACCACAGCTTTACTGAAAACCAAACGACTCGTGCGAGTGAAGATACCGGAGGCTCATACCCCTCCCCCTATCCCCCTCCCCTACAAAGGCCCAGCAACGCACTTGTGACGCCTCTGGTGTTATGTGTGTCAATGGGCGGCGGTAATCCCTTAACATTAGGCGAAACGTCTGCTGGTTGACTCCCTATTTAATAAAAAATAATGGATAAATATTTTGTAAAAAGTACTATCATTTGTTCTGTGTCTGAATGATATATAATTTACATGTCTTAAATAATCTCCCTAAACACGCTTGGCTGTTTTCTACGAAGTATTCAGTCAGATGATTTATGAGAGACTTTAAGTAGTTTAAATTCCTTTCCTTTATACCACGTGACGGGTTTGATATATTTCTCTTTATTACATTACACGAGACAGTAGAAGTGAGACGTACCTACAATGTTTTTCATAAAAGATAAACACACTTGGCGACAGTGCTTTTCAAATAACACATTTGTTTTTAGTCAGTTGGCAAGCATAAACTATTTAAAAAAATACAAATTTATGGTGCACTAAAAATATCGCCCGTTAGAATCTACAATAGCAATTTCGATACTGCCATTAATAGAACGTTCTAAATTTGAAAATGTCCCGCCATAGGTATAGGTTAAACGAAGCATCACATTTTTTTACCGTTGGAATTTAAAACATGCATATAATTTCGAGTACGGTCATTTTGGTCGTGATGAATTATGAACATAACAAACAAAGCTATGTGTTTTAATTAAACGATGAGTTACGGTAGCTGTTTGACAACAGCGACATAACAGCCATTTCTCACCGTGTTGTTGTTAGTTAAAAAATGGACATCAAACATGACAGAAAACAAATTCAAATGCAAAAATGAGAAAAAAAACGTTTTACAAAATTTTTGTTTCAAAAAAGACTTTGATAATCGATTTTTCGAGGAAAGTATTATATTTTGTGGATACCTCTTATCATTCTGGGTTTTGAGACGACCAAGATGTAATAGCGAGACTTTAGCAAATCTTCTCTAGAAAGAAGAGTTATTCAATGTGGTAAAGGTAGAGGGTATTCTTAAAAAAAAATACTACTACATTTCAGGTGTAAATGAATTAAATTATTTATTTAAGCCAGTATTACATACTTATTCTACTAATTAGAATATGTGACTGAAGAGAGAACACAAATGCCTAGTCAAAGAGGTCTGGCGAAGGCCCAAATTAACATAAAAAGTGCGGTTGGGGTGTTCAAATTAAAAATGTTATGAACTATTTATCCTGCTAACGCTGTCATCTGTGCCAAGCTGTTACTAAGTCTTACAGGGTTAATGTGACAGTCCACAGAATAAATAGCCTCTAGTGTTTTACAAGATGTGTTTTGTAGGTTAATTGTATGGGAATGTATGCCTTTGATATAATTCTTTTTACAGTTAATGTACCAAATATGTAGTTAAGTTGATGCGTAATGTAACTCTTTCATTTCAAGTTTTATGTTTACATTTTCACTCTTGACAAATTTACATATTGTATTTCTGAACATTGGATAAATGTTAGTTATTATAGTATACACTAAATAAAATTTGAATGACTTTTTTCCTCTGAGCCTTATTCCTCAAAACTGCGTTGAGATAGGCTTTAAATCTACCACGTTCTATCTATCTATCATACGGTTGAACTTCAATTTGTTAAGAATTATGACTGTCATTAGAAAACCCAAGTACTAGGCATTATTAAAGTTTTATAGAAATACTATAGTTGGACTTTTAAGAGCTCCAACCACCTGTAACGAATGCTAAATATTTTCTTATGGCAACCGGGACTGACGGCTTAACGTGCTCTCCGAGGCAGCAGGAGGTGTATTAAAAATGGTCAGTCATCCAAAGACTGAACTGGCATGAATTGCTTAGCTTTGCAATGTGTTAACATATTCAGTTATTTAAAATACCAATATATAATAGATTTTCGCAATCCTACTAATAAACGCAAAAGTTGCTAAGTATGGAGGTTTGTTACTCTTTACGTAAAAACTACTCAACGGATTTGAATGACACTTAACAGTAATATAGCTTATACATCAGAATAACACACAGGCTACTATTTCTTGCGATAACCGACATATACGTGGGTGGAGCCACGGGCGACACCTAGTTATTTAATAAGTGCCCCGCTACTGCTTGTGGTTAATACCACACGTGATTGCCGCTCAAGTGGTCGCGTCGCGGTGACTGCAAACAAAATAATTTACGTGTTGCCATAAATTCGTTTCCGTGTTCCGTACACCATATTATTTAACTACTGTACTTTTAAGTACATATTTATTGCATATATTTTTAAAGCTTAAAATAGTACAACTTTAGTAAAACATTTATGTGTATTAAAGGAAGTACTTCGGGGAATTGTTCGAACTTATTCCAGAGGATATTCAAACCTTCAAGAAAACAAACCTATTGAGCCCCAGGTGATCGCTACTTTCCATCAGGTACTCCGTTATCACGTTTGCCTGTTCCGTCATATAAAAAACTTCGTACATCCATCTAAAAGGGAAGAAACGCACTTCTGACTCCTGAATTCCAGATATGTATAGGCGACGGGAACTACTTACCTGGTAAGTAGCCCGCCTAGCCATTTGTTTCTCCTTGTACGTATTACATAGGTACAGAAGTAATTAGTAGTTTAACCAACCTTGGCGTGTCACAAACACATTTCTAACATGAATGTTTATATTCTGGACAGTAAAGTACTCTGTAAAAATACCTAATTGGTCGTTTCCGTATAAGCAAATGTATAAACATGGCAATATTAGTATTGTGACCCATGAATCCGTTTTTATAACCCTGTTGGATTATTTTTAATCAATGATAATTTATTAATAACAAAAGATACTTAGTGAAATAATTTTGTCCCGGCTGTGTTACTGGTCAATATATTCCTGGTACACTTTTTTTATGCGCTAGAATAAGCAAGCAATAAGCAAGTAAGTAGGCAGTCGCACCCGGTTGTTATCATAGGATAACAGTTGTGAAGCTTAGTTGGAGGTCTTTGGGCGGCTTAAAAACATCCAACGGCAAGATTACGTTGCCACAACGTAGTCTTCAGTCGTCAGTCCCCAACCCGCACTTGGCCAGTGTGGGGACGTATGGCCTTAACCGTCTCCTGAGAGAAGACCCGAGCCCAGTAGTGGGACATTATGGGTTGTTAATTGACACTTTTTTATTTAACGTTGTACCGGTGCAGAAATATCGCAAAGGATAATGGGCTCAACGGGTTGGATTTGCGACGCGAACGTTTCGTGAAAATCATCTCGCCAAAGTGACAGTATTCCAGGAAGGGCTCTTTATAATGAACATTGTTTTATATAGAGCCTGCCAAATGATTTATCTTAACCAGATGGAAAACATAAGTAGAATCCAAGAGTGGTGGACACTGTACTCAATGCGAATGCAGCATGGTGGCCCACACTTTGGCAGCATAGTGATAATCTTTTTCACGCCCCTTTTAAATGATCCGGGTTTATAGTGGGAGAGAAACACTTACCCAGAGTACGTGAGTTCCAGGTTTTGAAATGAAACAGATCAGAACAGAAAATATCTAATAGAATTTAAGAATTCACGTTAGCTTTTTTTCGTAAATGTGTCGACATAGAAAAAAATATTATTGTAATTTAAAAGAAGCAGTATTAGATATTGAATGTTATAGGGTTAAACTGAAATCTTAACTTTTAGAAAAACGCTTCTGCTTCTGATCGATACCATCCATGATCAATATCACCAGTAAAATTGTTCCCATTTCGGGTTCGATATATAACGCAACACTATGACATCAATATATTTTTATACACATGTTTGTTCGTGTTCAGACAAACACAGTTGTTTACTAGGCTTTAGCTGCTAACATTGTGTTCTGATTCTTTGATTCTTGGCATTTATTAAATAACAGTTTTCCTGCGATGTAGCACATTAAATATTACCAAACTTGTTTCCGAATATATCGATATCATGTCACAAACAATTGTTGTACCTTAAGCGCCTGAAAAGAAAATTAAACTGTACATAGTATAAAATAAAGTCGCTTCTATACTTCGTTTGCTTAGATCGTTTGGACTAAAATACTTAACGGATTTTAACGCTCTTTTCAGCAATATATAGAGTGATTAAGAAGAAAGTTTATATATTTAATATATATAAATCCGTGGATTTCAAAGACTTCCGCGCACGCGAAGCCGGGCCTAGTCACGAGTGGCTTACAATTTCATCTAAGGCGTGAATTGTCAAAACTAAGCAACCCTGTTGACGAACAATATAGGACTTGTGTCATTTTTTAGATAAATTACATAAGAGATAATAAAATTTTCCTGTACTTCTAGAAACAGTAGCATTTAATATTAAACCTTTCCGGTAAGCCATATTGAAATTTAACTACAAACTAGTTTTTTAATTAACACCTTGAAGGTTAAAAGAATTTATATAGCTGTCTCCAGCTACCCAACATGACCAGCGCTGAAAATACACGGAACTTGGTAATTAACAATAAAATGATTAATTTCTGGATTCAGGGAAATATGGCAAAGTTGTTGTTACATTTATAAAAAAACTAGCTGAGCTCCGCGGCGTTACCCGCGGTACGACAACAACCGCTAGCAACGCCGCGGGGCAACGCTAGTCGTACCAACTTAGAAACCTTTGTGGGCTCATGATGTCATGAGATCATGTGATCAAAAGCATAGTTTATTCTATAAAGGACATACAGACAAACATTCACTTTTATATATTATATAAAGATAATAAAATTACTAACCCTGTGGCGTCTTCCAGATACTGCGGCAATAAAAACATATGACAACTCCATCTACCGAGAATACACTGAACTATTTAGTGTACGAAGAAGCTACCAATCCTGCATCCCGCTGTAGAAGTTCTCGCGCCGATTACTTTAGTTCTTTGCTTTGCGATACTGATACTCTGTGTAGTTTCCGCGCTTATCTGCGAAGTAAGTGCTACTTACTACGACACCAGTATTCCACTCCGTATTTTAAACCAGCAACCAAATGGAAATTAAGATAAAACTAATTTTGATTAGATTTCTTTAAGTATATTGAAATATGAAACAACGTTTTTATAAAGTACGTAATCGTATACCACACATGCGGTAATTAATTGAATACTGATTATTAGGAAATATTAATTACCGTCCATCGCAGGTGTATTCCAGTTATGATATCATTTATCCAGGGTTATTACGTTTAATCGTTTCCTAATCAATAAGAAATTAAAGAAAAGTCGTAAGATTTAAGCAATTATTATCTAACTTAAAGCAGTTTGTAAGAAATGGTGGACTAATGAGTGTGAGTCCGCTACTTAATTAGGCGCTACCCATTCGTAATTGTGACCGCATCAATGTGTGAAGTCGATGGTTACCACACACTAACTCGTAACACAAGAATAAGAGGAAGAAATAGATATTTGTTTACAAAATATACGAATGTATTCTCTAATATTTGAATAGTGCTAGTATTAATGATTAGAATTTTTGGTGTTTTGAGAAGCAAATAAGTTAAAAGAAAATGAGAGATCGAAGTAAAAGTATTAAAAATATACACATGTATATACCTACATTTTTTAAAAAATCGTGTTGATCAATATTGTTTTCCCACAATTTCCGTATTAATTTTATTCCTTTTTAATTGCCACGAGATTCTGATAAACCTTACTATGAATTCCCATGAAGATAGTTATTGCATCATAGAACGCGAAAGTTTAAAAGTTGGAGTTCTGAAACTATAATGAGAGAAGATTTATTCCAAGAGGCATAGAGTTTTTCGGCAAGAATACGCGATATGAGAGTACAACAATTAACAATAAGTTACACAGCAAAACTGAGGAATGAACAAATATTATGGTACTACCCTGGCGCCTGTGATATTCCCGCACCATTACGACCTTTAAACCTTCAAGAAAAGAACGTAGTCCTTCTTTAAAGGCCAGCAACTCGCTTTTGACGCCTCTGGTGTTGCAGGTATCCACGGGCGGCGGTAATCATCTAACATCAGGCAATCCGTCAAACTCGTTTGCTCATAAACCATAAAAAAATTCAAAACGCGTTTTGTTGTTCATATCTCTAATGCATCGCTACAGTTAGCATGTACCTTAACAATCACAGCTCGGTTTTAGAGTCATACATTTTTATTTGTAGGTCAATTGAAGACACGTGTTTTTAAGTGTATTGTTTTTTTATAACTTTCATAAAAACAACAAAAACACATAAGTGTTTTGACTAACAAATGTATTTGTTAATAGAGTGGTTGTAACCCCTTCTTGTCATAATTTATTTCTATATTTTTAGGTAGTGGTATCGTAAAGTATAGTAGCAATTATCTGCTCTGTAGTTTTATTTTCCTGGTATTCATCAGATATTTACCAACTGGTGAATACAAGTACAGACAGTAAAGGTTGACTAAGTTGTTGTTCAACAGACCATGACTGTTATCGAACCTGGGTATCTAAGACCCTAAAATTAGAAACCGGAACAGATAGTATTTACTGAGGGCACTTGGTGGACTTTGCTAAAAAATTTAAATACAAAGTCATTTATGTTTGTGTGGACGTTAATACACAAGTGCCTAAGTATAATAAATATGTTTAGACACTAAGTGACATTTATGAACGTTTAATTGAAGCTACATTTAAAATCATAGATGGATACAAACAGACGCCACAGAATGTACTGGATTCTTAAAGTAAATTAGGTGAAAATACAACAATAAAACAGTAGTAATGAGTTTTATCAGCGTTTAACATAAATCGACAAATTAAAATTAGCAACATCTTTACAAAACACAAGAAATCGAACCTTGTATAAAACATTACATTGCTACAAACACATTAGAGATACACACTATAAAATGAGTTTTTATAAACAAACAGATCGGCAACGTGACATTGAACTATAGCTACGTCACTACCGGTTGCGTCATCGACGTTCCCATGCATAGGCGGCTCGTCTATACTGCCAAATGTGTCGAATTAAAAACTTGGAACGCATTGAGCATCATTTTAAACATGTTCTCGTTATAAGTAGATATATATTCCAGATTTAAACAAGATTAAGAAGCTTAATTATGTTCAGTCCGAATTAAAAACTAACAGTTACATTATTAACTGAATTTTCTAACCTATGTGATGATGTTTTCTTCAAATTTGTAAATAAACTCGTGTGCGTAACATTTACAGTACTAAGAAGTAATATTATCAAACCGTCTGACCAGCGTGCTATAGTGGGCCGAAACCTCCTAAAGGGTCATAATGATGAAAAATGAACTGCGAAGCCTCTACATTTCATGTACCCGACACACTTTACCGATTATTAATTATAACTCAACGTAACGTAACTAGGTACATTAATTTCCTTTACTTTTTAAAATTTATTATTTCTGTGTTTGGTACAGTATTTTTTAACTAAACCTTTTTGTGATTTTATGATCAACTCTAACATTTTTTCAAAATATATACACAGGCGGCACAATTCCGCTCAATGTACCCCGGGAGACTAAAGTGAATTCGGTGGACTGTTGAAATATCTAGAAAATAACCTTAAAATATTTTTTGTATATTGCCATAAACTACATTTCCCTAGCGACCGCATAAAAAACAGGAGCACGAGATATTAATATGTGGCGACTTCTACATACAACGTAACAACGGGAACACACTGCAGCGCCATCTACTAAAGATACGTACTACAGAGTAACTAAGGAAACGAAGAAACTACCAATCCTGAATCGCGCAATAGAAATTCTCGGGTCGATTAACATATATACAACATCCCAACATCCATTTTTGGTAGGAATGGACGATGATAGATAACTTTCTTTGTTGGTTTAGATCGTCTTCTGTAATTTGTACACTCTTTTATGGTACAGTTTGCTATTTTTATCAGTACAAAATATGACAGCAACGTGTGCCTATCCACTGATAGTGCGTTTGATAATAAACGCGGGAAAAAAAATTTTGCGCCTCAATACGAGTATTATGATTTAGTAGTTGGCATAAATTTTATCCTCTACTTTTACAGCTTTGATTGTCCATTTAGAAATATACATTATCTATGGAATTTATATAAAAAATCACTATTTAAAAAAGAACGCCAACAATTACAAGTGCCAAATATTTCCAAAGACAATTAAAAAACAATAGCACATTGATTGTACCGTCCTCTTCTTCCCATGTTAATACTCTATTACCAACAGTTAAAACTTAAATATAGTCACAGACGCGATGTCACCATTTGTCAACCGGTATCAATCATAGCTCTTAAAAACAGTAAAGTGATCGTCGATTATATCCGAACAAAGTGACATTTAAATAAAATATAAGTGACGTAGCCCACTCTGATTGGTGTTCAACTAAACATGGCGGAGTGCTGTATTTAGTAGTTTTATTTTGTTAATTAACTATTAATCTCGCTCTAAATATGAAAATAAATACGATTTTAATACTCAATGAACCCGATTTCATTGGATAAATTCATAATTTAGAATTAGAATTCATAGACTACACGGTTGGCTTAGTGGTTTCAGTGGTCGCCACACCGCTTCCTACTACGCCAATTGTTGTGGGTTCAAATCCTACATAGGACAATACTTTGTGTGATCCATAAATTGTTGTTCTAAGTCTGGGTGTACTTTGTGTCCGTTTCATTATGTTTGTAAAGATCCCCGTGACACAGGAATGTATATTCCTAAAGCGGGAGTCGCAAATAAAAAGAAATAAAAATAAAATAAAATAATTTTAGTGGGTCTTGGTTACTGTCATCGAGCCTATTGGTCACAGTTTAATGATCTGCGTCTTCCAAAACATAATGTTTTGGAAGACGCGTATCATTGCAATGTTAATTGAGAGACGCTAATTGTGTTGCAGTTGACTTAAACGGACACATTAATTAAGACAAGAATCAACTCGAACTATATGTCACTCAAACCATGTAATAACTAAATGTTACGCAATTATTGTTGTACGAAGTACGACATGCCATCAAAGCGTATATTAACAAATTAGGGTCAAACTAAGGAAGAACAAAAACATGGGTAAGTGGCAAGAAGTAGTGATTTGAGTGTCACAGTAATCTGGTGATTCGATATGTATCGAATCACAACTCGATTGGCTACCTGTTGCAAGATTTTTAATGATGTGGTGGATATCCTTAATCCCGGTAATCTAGAGTTTGTTCAAAGAAAATATTTCCAGCACCTATACAATACTGTTTTACAAATTCAAACCCTAACTCTGTATGCTATATAATAATTATTTATAAAATCGCGTTCAATACATGTGGAGACATGTCATATTAATAAATTCAAGGTGAACATTCAAACACCGTCATGCAAACATGAACTCACTCCTAATAAAATCCATAAAAATTTTATAATTTCGATAGTAACTCTGTCTGTCTGTCACGCTTTCACCATTAATCCTTGGCATGGACCTACTTTGATTTTCGTGTTCGGACATAGGCCACTCTTTCCTTTTATAATCAACAAACACGTTGGCGGAGCCACGGGCAAAGACTAGCCATTTATCAAACAAAGGTTTATATCATAATAAAAATACAAAAATATACATTTTAAGTATTTTTTTAACAATAATACTTGCTTTCTAAAACCAGAAAATGACTCTAAACATAAGCAGTAACACGAAACTGCGCAGTAATACCACGTGGCCCTACAGAAGCAACTTAAAGAGGTCCCCACGTTGCTCTCACTAAGTGCGATGCGAACTTATTTGTTATGCCAACCTATATATGTTTAAATAAGACGCACTTTTTCCTCCAAGAAGGGGACAGATCCCTTGCACGTGTTTTACAGTCAAAAGGGGTCAGTGAAAACCAGTAATGAATTTAATTAAGGAAACAGGTAAAACATTAAAAAATAGACGGAATAGTGAGTAAGGTTGAAATGAAATGGAAGATTTTGACCTTTCAAGAACAGTTATACGTAATGATATGATGTTACACGATTTTTTCTTCTATTCTCAAGCAACAGCAACATTACAGCAATGCTCGGGACGTGTTTCAATAAACAAGTTAGAAGGGAAGGAAAGAATGCACACTATCTTCTAATTGAACCTTCTAATAGAGTTAGTTGGTATACCACGGAGTGTTCTATTACACATGTACTTGTTGTGTGTTACATGTCCATATATATCACATTATAAGGCTGAAGAGTGTTTGTTTATTTAACCGCGTGTGTGTGTGTGTGTGCTTAGTTTTGAAATCCTGACAGACAGAGTAACTTGCGAATTGAGAATATTATAAAATACTCAGTCTTGCCATTAATATTGTTACAAAGAAAGTTTTTTTTTATTGTGCATTACATTTATTACTATTACAGTATGTTAGTTTAGTATATTAATTTAAAACCATAAAAAACATATAAAGCTATTCGAAGTGATCCCCACTGACTGGAATATAGTCTTTTGAACGTTGAGGCCAATTATCTATAGCAAAGCGCACTCTTTCTATGGGAAAATTCTTCACAGCCAATCTAAATATGGATTGTATTAGGGACTCCAAATTATTATGGCGTTCAGAGCAAGCCTTACTCTCTAAAATTTTGTCTTACTCTGTTCACAAAAATATGGCTCAGTCACTCCTTCACAGCTAACACCAAACTAAACCATCACTGAAGTCGGATAATGCCCACGTTGTACTCTATTGACTAATTGGTAAGCTTCTTTAGATCTTTCAACATAAATACGGTCACTTTGTTTGTTAAAATAATGCTATCGTACACAAATTCAATTAAAGTTTATCAGTTATGAAATTACCAATGCGTCTCTTATAAGCAGCAAGCCCTAAGTCATCTTTTAAAATGCGGGACATGATTTTAGGGGCTATCTTCATCTCCTGATAAATAAATCCATTGTTTTCGGAGAGGATTTCCTCGAATTCTTTCCCTTGCTACTTTGGTCGTCTCTTTCGAACGAACACTGTGTGGACGGCTAGACCTTTTTCTGTCACAAACAGAGGAGGTTTCATTGTACCTATCAATATTATAGTTTGGTTTGTTTACACAAACCTTGGACTATTACAAATATATGGAGGATTTTAAAAATTGTATTTGGCTCCATGCCTACTTTATGCAATGCAGTCACAGCGATTTGGTTCTCTTTATCACACACTCTATTTTACAATATATATATATAGCACATAATATTTTACAATATATATGCGCGTAAATAAGAAAACACAATGAAAAGTTATTGTTATTTTTGTAATTGTTATAGTATTTATGTCAATACTAAGTACTTAATGTAACCATCATTACATTATACATCTAAATTCGTCTACAATACATTTATATTAGTGTGCAGATAGCTCGTACATTAATAATTTCCAATTTTGTTTTCATCGAAAACTTCTAACACGACCTTCTAACTAAGGCAGACGAGTCTTTGTTTAACGGAAATAAATTTCTTGCAAAATATTATCATTTCATAAACTAAAAGCATTTCATGATAAAATAAACTGCACAAAGGACAGAACACTGAAGACTATTAAAATAGATATTCTCTGTGAAAATGGAAAATTGAGAGAAATTCCTATTATATTTCCTGTTTTAGACTGAGCAACTTCAAATATTATCTCACTCAATTTACAACATAATTAACTGTAATTTAAAAATAAGTTGTGAAATATAAATATAATTTCGGAAATGATTAACGTTACAAATTATAGTTAACAAATATGATGGATGTTTTAATTTGTATTTTTTTATATTAATAACTGGTTGTTTGCAGTGCCACTGCAAACTAGAGAAGCCTGGGTAGCCGCCGCGTCGATTCTGAGGGCCTGAAATAACATGGTCCGGGTTTTCTTCAGACTAAGGCGCCTGAGACCAGTCGTCAAGGCGCTATTTAGTGAAAACACCACATACTCCTGGTTACTGAGTCCTCGAGGGGCCAGAGATACAAATAGGTTTTCCACCTCCTATAGGTGCCATCTATAGGCACTATAAGGAGTCAAAAGTGTTTTAACAGTATTTGTATGCTTTTGCCATAAGAAAAACAGGAGCGGAGCCTCTGATTGTCCCACTCACTTACATGAAATGCGCCAATACATTTGCCGAACAGTGTTTTTCTGTCAAAAAAAACGTGACTCCCTTAAAATAATCATAAAAATTCAAGCAAAATAGTTGAACGGGAATAGATAAATTATCAAATTCAACATTTTTACGTACCGTACAATAGTAAACGTTTTACTGTGTAGTTTACAATAAAAGTAGTGTGGGCAAGAATAACATATATAGTGTTTACGACTCCCGAAGAAGTGTACATTTGCACTAAACCACACAGCGATGGTCCCACGTCACTCTTAAATGTGTAATAAACTTTACTATTCTATAAAATTGTGTTTAATGTCCACAAATAAGGAATTTATGTGTTTTAAATTATTGATCTGTGATCTGTACCGTTCTGATGCTCAAGTAAGAAGGTTACTATCTTCCCTAAAAAAACTAAATATATGGTATCTTTGGTGCAAATCACTTAGAAGAATTAGATTTAGAAGAGGGATAAATATTGCTAGGAGCATTCTAAGAATCTATAGGAATCAAAATTGTTCTTCGTTTATTTGAGTGTTTATTTAAAAGCAACATTATAAGATACTAAAACTTACAGTATATTTAATACCACTTTACAAAAAATAAAGAATGCCGAATGAACACACAATACTGCTTTATAGTTAAAGCAGTATTGGGTCCCGGAAACTAAAGGAAAAACAGAAAATGTAGGTTAATGGTTACCTGGATGTGTCGCGACAGTTTTAGGATGTAAGTAACACATTACACATCCGCACGTGACAGTGTTTGACAGGCAGTTGACAGACAAGGAGATGTGTTAAGCTTTGAAATAATACATATACTGGATATAAATACATACTTTAGAGAGCTACATAAATATCCTACTATTTCATCAATTTATTCATTTACGATTTAAGTTTTAAAAATAATTGAACTGAAAATTAATTTCTATACTAATCGTGTTTTGGTACTTTAAAATAACCCTTTAATCTTCTTTAACACACTTCAGGAATAAAGGTTTCGAGTCTGTAAAAAAAAAGGTTTCACAAGAGTCATTTTATAATTTTCTACTTCGTGAAAATAAGCATTAGTGAAAAAACTTAGGGGCAATGTATAAAGCATCGTAGAGTTTATCATCACAAAAATAAAGTACACTTACTAAAAAAGCTGGATTGGCAAGGTGAACCAAATGTCATTCCAGAATTGCAGACGTGTATTTATTGAAGACAGATGGCATTTTTCAACCTCTTTGTTGAGTCTAAACATACATTTTGTATACTTTGTTTGTTGCCAAAACGTCACAATTGAGAGCACGTTTCGAAATTTTGACACAAAATATGTGCATTTTGACACAACTTCAAAATGAATTTTCGAGAAATCGTCATGTCTTGAGGCATATATTAGGTTAAGAATTTTACACCCTTTGAATTTCTGTAATATTAGCGGGAAGAATAATAACTGGTCACTTTCCTGCAGCAAAACTCAAACATAAATACGTCCAAATCATCTTTCTTGCTGTGGGAATGGTCTTTTTATTTTATTTATGCAACAATTACCAGTGACAGGCATAAAACTAACACCGAGGCTATACTGAGAGAACCTTCAAAAGAACGATGGTTGGAAGGTCAAAAATAAAATGTATTTTTACTAAAAAAAAAGTTCAATGAAATGTTTTTTTACAAAATCAAAAATTGTGCTAACAATGAACTACCACAATAACGTTCTTAAACAAAAAGGTATTCTTTAAATAAATCTAAGTATTTTACTGTAATAGAATCAAATGTTCACGTGTTCAGATATAAAGTGGGCAAAGGCTAAGAAGAAGAAGATGTGCAATGAATTGAAAAAATAATTTTCAAAATTTCTTCGACATTTCATGCTATGATGATGAATGTTGGTCCTAACTCATAAGATGTTTAAAACAGGCTACTCCGCTCCCAACGTCAGAGCAAAATGATTTATATCCACTTAATCACTTACTGTAGATAGTAACATAATATAAAACCGCGCATTAGAAGTATTACCGGGACTCTATAGAGTTTCATAAAAAAAACCATTTGAGCAACATTTTATTGTGCTTTTAGGCTATGCTAACAGTTTAAATCCGAATGAAGTGCATCTGGTTTTACAGTAAAATATTTTTCACTATACCAATAAGATGGATACAGCTTTCGTCTTCTTCTTTTGATTAGATGGCATCCAGCCGAAAATTAACAGCTATTTCGTGCAATGTCAAGTTTTCATCTTCAATACCAAAGCCTTTTGTTCTTCAAATCATCGTTGTGATGAAATTAAATGATAAAAATGACGATAAAATGAAAGGGCTTGCCGTGGATTTAAAGATATAAAAAAAATCAACATGGATTATTCATTTTCGTCATTGAAAAGATATATTTATTGAAATAGGGGAAGTATTTATTTAAAAAAAAGTATATAATCCGATTAGATAGTATTAAGCTACTTCATTTACTCTTTATCCAGTTAATTTAAACGAACTATAAGTCTAATTATTGTTGTTATTAAGTCAGTTACGTTAAAATTAAATGGAATGCTGTAATGTGGATAAAATAAAGAAAACCACACTTCGTTACATAAAAGTTGTGCGGAAATTCGAAAACTCAACCTCTTTTTGTATTAAGCGAAATTAAATAGCAAGCTAAGAATAGCTGCTTAGAGTTTATGGTTTTTATGACGTAATTTCCGGCAGTGAGTTGGCAACATTGTTCTACTTCGGCAGGTATTGAATATTTTGGGTTGTTTTTATTGAATCAGTTCATTATCTGTACAAGCTAACCGGAAAATAATGTAAGTGTAATCTTTCAGAGTAAGCACCACAAAATAAAAAAGCAATTCATAGTAATATTATAAATTTGAAAGTAACTCTGTCCATCTGTGATATGCTTTCACTGCTGAATCACTGAACAGATTTGAGTGAATTTCGGTATAGAGATAGATTGTACCTTGGAGAAAAACATAGGCTACTTTTTAAACGACTTCAAAAAAGGACGAGGTTATCAATTCGAGTGTATTTTTTTATGTTAGTTCCCTCATAACTTTCGACTAGGTAAACCGATTTTGACGATTCTTTTTTATTTAAAAGCTGGTGCTGCCCGTGAGGCCCCCCATTTCAGTTTGGTCCAATTCCGAAGTCGGATTTTTGTTAAAATTTGTGCTTATTATCTTTTGTTATTCCTAATGACAACCAACCAATAAGTGGTATAAGATAGGACATACACTTTACGTGCATGAATTTCATAAGCAAAGCAGAATATAGGTACAATCAACGTCCCTGTTACTGCAAAATTATTGGTGTGTATGTATATGTTACTACTTATATACTCGCACTGTAGCAGTTTTGAATAGAGTACATTAGAATCGTGGAACATACTTATATCATAGTCGCAATCACTTATCGTAAACTAACAGCCTTTAATAGTCTGCTGCTGGACAAATGTTTGCCCTTAGAAAGGAGGTTTTTGCCTTCTATACCTCGCTGTCAGGTTCGGTATAATATGTATTTTATCAAGTTTTTTTTCTATTTTCAGTGATGTTTTCTGTATATATATATAAGAAGAATGTGACTGACTGATTAGGATACCCAGAGTTCAACGCACAGTCCAAACCGCTGAACCAAATAACCTGAAATTTTGCATGTAGGTTCTGTAAATAATGTAATTGAGCACAAAGGAAGGATTTCGCCCTTAGGGGTGGCATTTCCACCTAGCAGGTGATGAAAATTTGTATGTAACTTTTTATTTCTGTGATATCTATGTCTGCGCGCGTGAAGCCACGGGCAAAAACTAGTTCTACATAATTTGCTCTCTTTGTTGCCTCTGACGACACCCATGTCATGAATAGTGGTGATACTTTGTATTTATAGTCCATCACCACGCAGAATACGTATTCAAAATAAAATAAAAAAGTTTAAGCGGTCGCCACGCCATTAATGCGTCAAGTATTATAGGTTAAAATTTCTCATGTAATAACACTTTGTGTGATCCATAAATTGTTGTTCTGAGTCTAGGTGTTCTTTGTATTCGTTTCTTGTACGTTTGTAAAGTAACTCACGAGTTGTCTTTTAAAAAAGGAAAGGAGAAAATAAAGCATTTTACATGTTTTTGTACTAATAACTTAATTTTCACACACCTATACCTATTTACAAGTATATATTGCATTTAACATGCTATAATTGTAAAAACTCCATACTTTCTCTCAATTTATAATAACTAAAAGATTTTTTCCGACCCCGATTGTACCTGTGTTATCAATAGAATATTTTGTTGGAAGTTCGATTAACTAACGATCTAAACGAGAGCCAGCGAGTTTTTGCCGAGCTTCGTTTCTTTACAAGATATCATAAAGCTGGTTGTACGATGCTTTTCAATGAAGTTTCTCCATTCACCACGCTCATAACCCATTTCATACTTGATGGGTTTCGTATAAAAGGCGTAGTACTTTTTATTATAACCTTGATGGCTCCAGATATATGGTACTTAAGTTCTAACTTTTTTATATTTCGTAAAAGAAGGTTTATTGAAATACTTGTGTTTAAAAAACACTGGTTTGTGCATTAAACTTATAACAGCATAAAAATAGATTAATTCAGAAAAAAGAATTTCATGTCCCTATGCATATACAACACACAACATCGCCTTAAAGGTTGACTGGTAGAGAATGCTTCATGACATTAAGTCCGCTTTTATGCAGCATCTGCATGAAATAAATATTGTCACTCACAAGCTTCAACTCTGATTTGTACCATTGAGTATTATCCTTAATGATATTAAAGTGATTAGTTGTTAGGATAGTTAGCTTCGAGAAACTGTTTACTAAATAGAAATAAAACAACCGTTGGGATGTGAGTCTGTAAATATACGTATTTCTTTAGAGTTCTATACACTACTTGAGAATCTTAACATCGCG
Source organism: Hyphantria cunea (assembly GCA_003709505.1). Classification (NCBI taxonomy): domain Eukaryota; kingdom Metazoa; phylum Arthropoda; class Insecta; order Lepidoptera; family Erebidae; genus Hyphantria; species Hyphantria cunea. The sequence continues at coordinate 2,237,396 of PKRV01000615.1, forward strand.
ATTCAGCCGATCGGAACAACGCCATCTTTCGAACGTTGCCTCATTTAAAATACAAACATTCCAGTAAACTATAGTCAATATACCGTGCACTAAAAGATGAGAACAAATTTTCCACCTCCGAAGTTCACATCCTCTAACACACACTGATCACATTGTAGGTTTTACTATTTGCATCAACAACCCATATTGTCTCACTGATGGGCTCGGGTCTCCTCTCAGGAGAGGGTTAAGGCCATACGCCCCCACGCTGGCCAAGTGCGGGTAGGGGACTGGCAAGACAACATTGTGGCTACGCTTACTGTTAAATGTTTTCAAGCCGCCCGAAGGCCTCTAACTAAGCTTCACGACAGTTATCCTATGATAGCAACCGGGACCGACTGCTTAACGTGATCTCTGAAACACGGAGACGCTCAAGGTAATATGCCACTAGCGGTCACCCATCCAGGTACTGACCGCAGCGTCGTTGCTTACCCTAGGTGATTGTTTCTAATCGCCGAGTGCAACTGGGCTATGAGCGCCTCTGTAATATAAGCACCGTCGTTGCTTACCCTCGGTGATTGTTTCTAATCGCCGAGTGCAAATAGGCTATGAGCGCCTCTGTAATATAAATTTATTTACAGTAAATTAAAACATCATCCATAAAATAGAATAGACAGTTAACTAAAGCCCCTTAATATCAGTTACTAATGTCGGAACAATTATGCAAAGACATTGTAAATTATCCCGGAAATGGTTGTATCCCAATTTATTCCGTTAGAATTATATCGGAAATTCTACGCACAAGTTGATGCTATTACTAAAGTTGATGTTCAAATAGCAAACTCTGAAATTGAGTGTGAGTTGAACCCAGTAACTATAGTTAAAAATATTAAATAAATGCTAAGAAACATATAATTATTACATCAGGAACTTTAGAAACCGCAGATAACGGCGTATGAAACAATCACTCTTAGCTATTTCCTTAATTTGGTCTCACTCACATATGCATTTCGAAATATTACTGCACGGTTGGCCTAGTGGATTAAGTGGTTGCTACGCTGCTTCCTACCACGGCAAGTGTTGTGGGTTCAATTCTTACATGGGACTACACATTGTGTTTCTGAATTTGGTTGTTCTTTGTGTCCGTTTTAAGTATATTTGTAAAGTCCCCCGTATGTATTGTAACGTGGGTAGTGAAGATAGCGGGAAAGCAACACATTATATTAACACAAACTTATAATATTCTCCAATGCACATAAGTAGAACAGTTGGGATATGAATGTCCCCGCATTATTTCAACCGACGACATTTTATAACATCTGACAGGCTCCATCATGTTCAATACTAAATTCCCAAACTCAGCGGATAATATTGAACTTTGTTTATCATAATAATTATTCTAATTAACAAACAAATATTATTTGATATTGTAATGTAACATTAAAGATTTATTACGCCGTACGTACCATTGTATAAAAAGAGTACAGACGTCATTAACAATTGGCACTTTTTATAAATCGCGCCAGAATCTCTATTTACCAGATTATTAAGTTATAAGGTTATATTTTATGGAACGCCCAACAGTTATTAAGATTTATACGAGACGTTTATACGAGGTTGGGATCGTTACTTATATATTCCTAAGGCAGGAGTTATCTTTAAAAAGCAAAAAATAATATTTACTTGAGAAACACGATGCAGCTATTACGAAGCAGACACGTGCCTAAATTATTTTGCTAAACAATGTGATTAGGGAGGTTCAAAATGTTACATTTTCTCGCAAAATCACATGTGAACTCACGGCAAGAGTTTTAATAAATAATATTCACATCGAACATTCGTAAAAAATTCCTTAAAGAAGAAAATATTTTGTATTCACACAAGTCCCTGTAATATCGATACCATAGTCAGGGTTGGGTCTGTCTTTTTATTAATATTTGACATAGGGCTTTTCTCCCCGAACGAAAACTTGACTGATTTGCTTTCCCGGAGTTTGGCAAATGGGGCTTTAAATTGTAAGCATCAGTGTGGAATTTTCTGGGTGACAGAAAAATCGTGAAATGAATCAAGGTTGGAATGAATGATAATGTTTTCACGTTTTATTTTATGCAGGTTGAATTTATATTAGTAAAATTTTCCTTCAGCACGTAAAATTATTTCGTGTTTCATCAGATTTATTTAAATTATTACTTAGAGAACATGTTATTATTTTTATATCTAATTGTAATAGTCTTAGTTCAGTTATATTATACTATTATTTTATTTTTACATTTTCATAGATTTTAAATAAAGAAAAATATATCAAATTTTTTAGATTATCTTTTACAATATACCTTTTATCTAAATAGATATAGATAGATTAATCTACAAATTTTGATATATGTTTTTAAAAATATTTTAGTTTATATACTTTAATTTTTATAGTGTGATGTAATGTCGATTGAACAAGTAATGATGGTCAATTTCAAGCTGCCACAATTATCTTACTTTTGAATAATTTTTTTCACCATTATTTATATGTACCAACGGTTGTTAGGTTTTTAAATGTAAATAATTGAAAATAATCAGTAGTTTTTGATTACGTCACATAACGAAACTTGTCATGTAAAGTTTAAGATTATTAAGTGGAATAAAAGTGGAAGTAAGTTTATTTTTAAGAGTGTAACAATTACCATTATTGTTATAGAAAATCTTAATGTTTGCTTAATATAAAATAGAGTTACATAAAATACTCTAATCAAAAATAAATCTTATTGAACATTGTACAAAGTTGAAAATGTAAAATTGTAGAATATTAAAAGTGAGAAGGTGAGGTATTGATGAGGACGGACATTAATTCGGCACTTTTTCATTTTAATTAAAATAAAATCAATCAGGCAGAATATTATCTAGGTCCTTTGGTGTCAGCGATGCATCAGGTTGAGCAAACACAGAACAGATTCCTTTTATGTTAATGAAGTTAATTCAAGAGTTATGAGTGTGAATATAGGAAAAGATAATGTTTTGATGCACGAATGCTAATGATGTTTTATCAGCATTCGTGCTGTCGTGTTTTCTAATGAGAGCGAGACCGGAGGCCCAATGATGATTGTATGTATTCGCAATGAGTATGGGGACTACAACTCCTGGATTCTACTAATGCTTTCAATCAAACGGAGTAAAGTCACTTTGGCAGGCCCATATTTAGCAACGTGAACTCTAAAAACTGTAATTTAAAAAATATTTTCATTTTCATTATTAATGGCAACGTCGTAATTATTCAGAGAAAATCCCGTAGCTCCCAAGAGGTATTACGCATCACAAGCAAAATTTCGAAATGGCTAAAGTTTTCATGGAGTACTATTATAAAGTTACAAAGTTTGTGATAATTGTAACTCATCTCTGCATATTAAACTGTTTATGGCAACTCGCAGGTGTCCTAGTAGCTGTAAAGGAATTATAAACCCCTACCTGCTAAAACTTCTAGTCGGCACAGATGGTACAATGGCCACAAATGTTGCATCCACTAATAGGTCTGTCAAGATTTTTTTTCCCATACGACAAAAAGTATCATAGTATACAGATAGTCGTCATTTTACAGGCGTTTTCAATTTTTTTTTAATTTTTTAAATATATATTAAAACCACTATGCCTTCTTAATTAGAGTAATGACTTGATTGTTGACCTGCTTTCACAACTGTATGCGTTCTCGACCCAGTCACATGAATATTCTTTAACCATATAACACCTAATGCAAGCGTACACTTATTGCAATATCTTTTTTTTATGGTATAAAGGGCAAACGAGCAGACGTATCGCCTGATGGTAAACGATTACCGCCGCCCTGTAACCTGTAACACCAGAAGTGCGCGTGTCACAAGTGCGTTGCCGACCTTTAGGGAATGGGGAGGGGGATAGGGGAGGGATCGGGATATGGGCCTCCGGTATCCTCACTCACTCGATTAAAAAAAGCGTAAGCGCTGTTTCACACCGGTTTTCTGTGAGGCCGTGGTATCACTCCGGTCGAGCCGGCCCATTCCTGCCGAAGCGTGGCTTATACCAAGTACTATGGTTATGTGAAAAAAATTTGTATTTTAGTTTATAATCCAATTCTGTCCTAAATTGTATCCTCAGCAGCTCTGACTGTTTTTGTTTAGATAGATAACAATACGATGACTTTTAAAAGCCTTAATATACTTGAAAAAATCACAAACAAACATAAATATAAACAGTCCACATTCATTCCACAGGGGCTATGGTAGCGAATGCGACTGCTGTGCTAGATAGAGGTCTCGGGTTCGATTTCTGATTCGGACCAAATGTTTGTATGATCTGCGAATATTTGTTTCGGACTTTGTGTGTTTTCTATATATAATATGAATGTATTTACAAAAAAAATGTGTATTAATATCAGTTGACAGAAATATTTATTTATTTATTCAGATGCCATTTTCAATAGGTCACGCCGAGTCTTATAGTATTATTGTCGTGGTTATATTCCAGTAAATATGTAGACAAAGGAAGGCTCTTACTACGACACTTCATTATTTACTTCATTGTCGTTTGGTGTTTTTTTTTGCCACGTAGTAGATTTCAAGGATTCTATTGAACTTCAAAAGGGAATGTCGCAAAATGAATCCATTTACATATCTAAAGAAACTCTGTCGACTTACGCACAGATTGCCAATATTTTACAAGCAATTTTTTTATTAAGTTGGCGAAGTTATTAGTCTGTGGTATATTTTAGGGGTTGGTTATGGTTATCATCATACTGTGTCTGGGATCTGAATCTTAAAACCAACAAGAACAGTTGAGAAATGATTTCCTGTAGCTAAAATATAAATTTTGAATTATTATAGTCGTGTCTTTTAACTATTAAGCACAAAGGGAATGAATACAGAAAGAGCCTAAAATTAATTTCAAGAAATCAAAAATAGAGGAGGAACATATTATCGTGATATTTATATCGTGATTATGTGTAGATATGAGGCGCTCATAACCAAGCTACGACGGCGCGGTCCGTACCTGGATGGGTGACCGCTGGTGGCATGTTACCATGAGCGTCTCCGTGATTCGGAGGTCACGTTAAGCAGTCGGTCCCGGTTGTTATCATACAATAACAGTCGTGAAGCTTAGTTGGAGGCCTCCGGGCGGCTTAAAAACATCCAACGGCAAGATACGTAGCTACAACGTATTCTTGCCGTTGGAAATTAAAACAAAATAGACCCATAATTAGGTCTGGGTGTATTTTGTGTCGGTTTCCTGTATGTTTATAAAGATCCCCGTGACACAGGAATGTATTATCCTAATCGGGAGTTGTCTTTAAAAAAAATAAAAAATGAGTATATTTTAAGTAAATGTATCTTACATAGAAGTCCTTTAGTATATTCTCTCAAAACCGAACATAAAACAGACCAAAATATTAAAATACATTCTAGATTTCCTACCTGAGATGTTATTTGAATCATTCGAGACTTAAACTGTTTAGAATGCAAACCCGAATTACGATATTTTTATGTATAAACAGTGTTCTGGCAAAGTGCCGAAGTAAATACCACTTTTTAGAAGAACGGATGTTTAATGTAATACACGTATTGTTTTATTATCGCTATAGATTTGAGTAAATATGAAATTTTCATGTAGCATGTTGTTTTATTCAATAAAATATGTTTGGCATGAAACTTAAATATGTTGTAGTTTATTTGTATTATTTGTTATTTTTGGTTTTTTTGTTACTTTAGCTCAGATTTTTTTAGAATGAGTGGGTGGCATAACAGATAAGATCATTGGAATTTCTTCACCTATCCTGAACTTATATAGCTACTAACTGGCGTCCTTAATTCGTTCTCATTGTATACACATTTAAATCATCATCATATATAATTTGTTAGACGATAAATTAACTTAACCATTATGCTATAATCATATGATAATCCGCCTTTATCTATATTTATAAAAATTAATAATGTTCTTTTGATCATAATTCCAAATCTCCCAAAGTTATTTACTGATCATTTCATAACTTTCACATCATGTTTTATTCATGTTTTTTTCGCTGTGGGAGCACGCTTCGGCATGCATGGGCCATGGAGTGACACCACGGCCTCACAGGAACCTGTGTGAAACAGCGCCTGCGCATGTTGTGTTTTACCGAGTGAGTGAAGATACTGGAGATTCATACCCCAATTCCTCCCCCACCTCCTCCCCATTAGGTTAAATAGTTTTTTTAGTTGATTTATGAACATAATATTTGTTTATTCATATTGTACGCTGTAAGTTAATTAGTCGGTCAACAAAAATTTCTCATGCATGTAGCAAATAGTACTATTAAAGTAGATAAGTTCTGAGAATCGATAAGATTAAACAAATTTGTTTTACGATCGCGTGATACTTCATAATCGAGTATCGATAGTGGATAGGCACTCATCGATGGGATTCCGTAAATCGATGCTTTACCTACGTGCCGAACGACGAAAGTTTTGTACAGCTGCCTATGAGCTCGTCATAAATATGGTTTGATCCTGTCGCGTCGTAACTATTTGATATTGTGCAAAGCTCCAGACGCCAATATAAGTCACGATTGTAACAAATATTTGAGCAATATAATTGCTTTAGAATTCACTACAGAATAATAGAAGGTTGTTGAAATAATCTCCTTATCCATCGTTAAATTTAGACGCTATTTAATATTAAAAACTCGACTACGAAAGAAGAAGGTTAATGTTTTTTCAAGTGTATGTATGTATATTTTTTGGCACGTCCTAGAGCCTAAACGGCTTGTAGTATTCATACGCGCGTGGTGTCAATAGATTCGTCTTCGTCGTGACACTGGGTACATGAAAATTAAAAAAAAACAAAATTAAAAAAATATCTGCAATCGGGTTTTTTTAATAATACATCACTTCTTTAACTGCAGTCTAGATGAATACACTATGGATCACGTTGTACATATGTATATCTATATAAGTGATAGACCATAGAAAGTCTAAACCTACTATTTTCATGAGTTTTTTGTTGTGTAAACCGGTTTAACCAGACATACCGAAATGTAATTACCCGATTGCGAAAGAAGAAGGGTAATGTTTTTCAAGTATATGTGTGTATATTTCTTTGGCACGTCCTAGAGCCTATATATATATTTTTAAATACAGCTCCCGCTTTAAGAATATACATTCCTGTGTCACGGGGATCTTTACAAACATACATGAAACGGACACAAAGTACACCTAGACTTAGAACAACAATTTATGGATCACACAAAGTGTCGATTTGAACCCACAACACTTGGCACAGCAGGAAGCGGTGTGGCGACCACTTAAACCACTAGGCCAACCGTGCAGTTAAATTTATATAAATATCAATGACCTTAACATCCTTCACAATGCATAGATACTTTGCCTCTAGAATATTATTGAGACGTGATTTTGTTTTAAGCTTGCAGATCAGAGTTCTCTAATGATAATTAAAACTCACAATTTCTTCGAATATAAAATATTATTTGTAAACACGTAATGTCAACACATAAAACTTATTCATTATATTGGCTCCATTCCAAATGTTACTTTGAATCAAGGCTCCGTAAACAGATACGCCATTTATTTAGTTATTTACTCTATAAAAATTATCATAAAATATAATCGGAAAGTATCGAATTTATTTGAGTTAAATCGATATAGAGCCACTACCGAAAAATGGTTCAGATCGTTTTATTTCCTTTGATCTATCTATCGATACCTTAATAAAGCAGCGTCTATCTGGAAATCGATTTGTATATTACAGCAATGTTTACTTGTAATATATGAGTACATTTCCTGACAGATATTAATACGAAACTCTTCCGAGTAAATATCGGTTTTGCCTTTGAACTTTGTTAATATTAAGTTACATGAAAAAGTTGAGTAATTTAATATACCTACTCAGAGTTCTGACATTACCTTTATTGACTTACAAAGAAAAATAATATGTAACTTTGGATATAGACCAAATTAGGACTTGTAGTAAGTTATTTAAGTAAGTGAATTGTCCAATTAATGTTACTGAACTAAGTTTGTTAACAGCAAGGCGCTTAAAGGGTTAGGTAAGTACTAACTTTATTAGGATCAAACCCTGAAAAGCGTTTCAGTCTTAAACAGTGGTATGGTGACCACTAGATATAATTGAATAGGATGGATAAAGATTTACGTTCGAAAAAAAAGTAAAATAATCTTAACGAAACAGCAGAAATTACTAATTGAAAAACTATGACGGCTGGCAGGAGCTGGATGTGAGAAACCGAGGATCGTACTAAGTGTCGTGTAATAGGAGAGGCCTTTGTCCAGCACTGGACTGCGATAGGCTGATGATGATGATAAATAATAAAAGAATACATGACACTGCCAAGGGAGAAAATCGTGGTATTACCTATTTGCAGCTATGTCGAATACTTTGCCTGTAATCTTTTTATAATCATTTAATTAACATCGTATTAATGTTTCACAAAATATTTTTCTACAAAGTCACTACCCTATCCTGGACATTTTTTAATTTGAAAGGAAATGTTGGAGGACTCCTTTGGTATGATAATTTTAAGTGCTCATAGTATGTTTTTATTACCGAACGTTTTCGGTTCAGCGCTAATCGCTCTTTGTTCAAAGTTACACTTTAACTTTTTTCTATTTTATCATTGTCAACATTTTTGTTACTATTATTTCTGAAATACAAACATACTTAAACTCGAAGTTCTAATTTCAAGCACATTTAATAAAGGAGTAACGGAACATTTGGTAGTACAGCAATTCTTTTACTTTTTAATAAACCAACAACATTCAACTTACGATAAATATAATCTACAGCTGTTAATCGAAAAAGGCTTCCATATTGTCAAAAGAAATAAAAGATATTGCCATTTGATATGTTGCCAGATACTAATTAAAGTTTGACTGAGTTTTTTAATAGTGCGCTCTAAATAATTAGGACAGAAATACGAAGATTGAATTTTCCGTATCCTTATAAAATAAAAATTATTATAACATTATGTTTATAATAATACATGATAAATCCTAAAACAAGATTTTTAAAATTACTAAACATAAAGTCGCATTTATGATCTGTTGTCAGAGTCGTATTTAAATACTAAGGAACTTTTAACAAGGTTTTTGGAACGAAGTTCCTTACGGCAGGCTTGGAGGAGATAGGGATTTTGCTGCGCGACCGAACTGAAAAAAATGTGATAGTAAAACTGTAAGAAAAAAAGCGTGGAAAAAAGAGCGTGCAATAAAACCGTTACATGAGACGTGCGCAGGCGCGACAGTCGTAAAAACAAGTGAACTAACAAGTGGCTTGAATGCAATTGACAGTGATAATTGTGGGAAATTATTCGGTGCAAAAGAATTAAATACGTAAGTATTAGTTTATTTATAAATATAGAATATTTTACATTGATTAATATTGTGTGTACATAGTAAAATCTTTGTAAGGTTTTCTAGGTTATCTTTCTTGCTGTTTTGAGGGTCATACGGAAAAATTGAGAAAAAAACTACGAAACTTCATAGAGATTANCCACATTAGCCGAAGGAACTTCGTACCTACCTGGTGTCTCACGACACCACATTTTATTTTTTTTTGTTTTTGCGAAAGACGGTCCCCATTTCATGTCATCCACGTTTTTTATCATTAATTCCATCACGACGAAGACTTGAAGACTCGAAAATTAAGAATTGAAGACTTGAAATACTTGACATTGGCAGAAATAGCTGATCCGGCTGATTGCCATATCATCAAAAGAAGAAGAACCTTTGACAATGACATCGAGCAAAATCGGTCAAGATTGAAGTGAATAAAATTAGTGGAATATGTAGATACAAATGATTTGTTTCATTCTTGAAGTACCAAAGAGTCCTCATCGCAATATGATGTGACGTACCAGTGAACAGAAACAACGACTTTAAGAAAGAAAATCTTATACATATGAACTATTTTTTACTATCCACGGCCGCGTTCCACTTCCCGAATAAAGTGTCAACGTACTGATTACAAATACAATTACTGAGTTCTAGTTACGACTGTGGAAGCCTCATAAGTTACCAGTTAGTAATATCAATGAGACCAAGACATTATAGGGAAGAATTCCTTTGTACTTATTCGTGATATCTCAGTGTTGCAATAGTTGCAAAAAGTTGATAAAGCACATAATTATGGAAAGATGCCCAACTAATCCCTCTTCCTAAAAAAGCTAAACCATCTTCATTTTCTGACTATCGGCCCATATCTATTTTACCTTTCCTGTCTAAAGTGCTCGAACGGCTCATCCACTCTCAACTAAGTTACTTTCTTTCTAAAAATTCATTACTGAACCCCTTCCAATCCGGCTTTCGTCCTGGTCACAGCACCACTTCTGCACTGGTACACATCACGGATAGCATTAGACTAGGCATGGATAGTGGAATGATTACAGTACTCACCTTGCTCGATTTTAGTAATGCTTTTAATACTGTTGATTTTCACATTCTGCTTGGTATACTACGGTCTCTTAACATATCTCCACGGGCAATTGATTGGTTTCATAGTTACCTGTCTGGTCGCCGGCAACGTATTTGCATTGAAGACTCGGTGTCCTCCTGGTGCAGTATTTCTGCTGGTGTACCACAGGGTGGCGTTCTATCTCCTTTACTCTTCGCTGTTTTTATAAACTCAATCTCTGATCAATTAAGTTCCTTCTACCATCTTTATGCAGATGATTTACAAATATATACTCAAGCGCCGATCGACTCTTTACTGGAGGCGTTCAACACTATTAATACTGACCTGCGTCGCATTAGCCAATGGAGTCATAATCATGGACTCAAGGTTAATCCTGTTAAGACACAGGTATGTGTTATTGGCGGTTCCAGACTGGTCTCGAGAATTAACTGGACACAACTACCTCAAATTCAATTTGGTGGCACCACCCTTGAGATCAGTACTAATGTCAAAAATTTAGGGATCTGCATAGACAATACCTTGTCTTGGGGTTCACAGATACAAGAGGTCAGTCGAAAGATATTTGCTTCTGCCCGGTCTCTACGAAGATTACGCAATTTTCTTCCGATTGCAACTAGGGCTGCACTTGCACAAGCACTACTTCTGCCAATTCTCGACTATGCCGATGTCAGCTATCTGAATGTCACTGAAGCACATCTTGATAAGCTTGAGCGACTACAAAATCTCTGTATACGATTCGTATTTGGCTTACGTAAATATGATCACGTCTCTGAATTCCGTCAATTGCTCAAGTGGCTTCCAATTCGCTCTCGCCGGAATACTCATATTCTTATTTTTCTCTACAATATTTTGTTTAATCCCAGAGCTCCCTTCTACCTCAAAGAACGATTCAAGTTCCTTAATGACACACATAAAAAATGTCTAAGGTCATCTGAGGATTTGAGACTGGAGATGCCTCAGCATTCCACAAAATTTTACGACCAGTCTTTTACTGTTGAAGCTGTACGCTTGTGGAATGCACTGCCGGTGAACATCAGGCAAGCGCAAACAATAAATGCATTTAAAAAAATGGTTTATGAACTTTATGCCTCTTAATTAAAATGATCATTAAACAGGGTATGCTGTGAATATTTTTATTTATTTATTATTATTATTTTTTTTTATGCGTTTTTTAGTTATGTATTTTGGTATATATGTGTATTAGTACATATAAGTATTCGTTACATGGTTATGTGTATGTATATATGTGTGTGTGTATGTATATATATATGTATATATATGTATATGTATATATGTGTGTATATGTGTGTATATATGTATGTGGTTCGTTATATTCATTAGCAAATAATTAATTCAAAACTCATTGCACCGACAACTACCACTGTCTCTCCTATACATTTCGATCCATCCTAAGGTTGCCTGGAAGAGATTGCTTTTGGCAATAAGGCCGCCCTTTGTACACTCTAACATTTTATGTACTCTCTTCTAACTGTAATATTATAGTGTGCAAATAAAGAGTTTTCTATCTATCTATCTATAATTACCTAATCTACTTAAATATATTCCACAGCGAAAAAAAAACAAAATAAATCAGGTTGAATATATTTTCCACATTAAGTATTTTATATCATTAACGTCTCGGCAAACGTAGTGTAGGACGTCCACAGGCCAGGTGGAGCGATGATTTGCGCAGAACGGTTGGTAGGAGCTAGATGCGAGAAGCCATAGATCGAACTAAGTGGAGTTAAATTGGAGAGTCCTATGTCCAGCTGTGGACTACGAAAGGCTGATGATGATGATGAAAAGAACTTAAATAAATTATACAAATACCGTAGGAGAGCCACGGCAGGCAAGGAGCAGCTCCATGGCCCCACAGCAAAACCGATATGTGACAGCGCCTGCGCTGTGTTTCATCAAGCGAGTGAGGATACCGGAGGCTCATACCCAACCTCTTCCCCATCCCACTCCCAATCCCCAAAGGCCAGAAACGCAATAGTGACTCCTCTGGTGTAGCAGGTGTCCGTGTGCGGCGGTAATCGTTTACCATCAGGCGACATGTCTGCTCTTTAATCCCCTATTGCCAAATATCAAGAATAGATAAAAGTCAAAGCCCTAAATAATCTTAAGAAAACTTACAATCAGAGTTATTATTTATGGATCAATGAACAATGCCATTAATTACTTATGACATTTTCCTATGATGCAGGAAAGTGTAAATTGACCGCAAAATGTTCCAAATGACAATTTCTGACATTCACAAACTGGAACGCTTCGCAGACTCAGAACCCAAAACCGCAGCGTTGTGGTCTAATCGACCTCATGCGTGACTCGTGTGACACAATAATATGTATTGAGTAATACTATTTCTTTAGTTCCTAACAATAGGTTCTTATATTTAAATACTACTTCAACTAATTACCTAGGTAGTATAGATCTCTACTCTATTAATTTACATTATTCTTAATTATATACATTATTTATGTAAAATCGTCCAAGTACGAGTAGGTCTCGCGCCGGAAGCATTCCGTACCATTATCTATACCGAGCAAAAGATCACGTTTGTTGTATGGGAGCCCCCTTAAATATTTATTTTATTCTGATTTTTAATATTTATTGTTATAGTGGCAACAGAAATACATCGTTCATGAGCCTGGTTACATACGGACGGACAGACGGACAGCGAAGTCTTAGTAATAGGGTCCCGTTTTACCCTTTGGGCACGGAATCCTAAAAGGTTTAAAGCTCGAACAAGAATCGCGTACGTCACTAAGAATTGAAGAAGCTATGAAAGCATTTGAATACTTATAACCTGTGGGCGGGTAATACTCAGATCGGTCCCAGTGCTTGATGTCATCTCAGACCATTTAATTCATTTCCCCACGACATAAAGAATCCTTATGGAGCCTTGTGATTGGATACACAATTGTAAGTAGTTCGCATGAAGGAAATAACAAAATTATTTTCAGTGTTTTCATAGATGCTCTGAGCGAGGAATATTTTAATTGAAAACGATAGACGACATTGTGATCGTTACAAATAAAACGTATTCAAAACTATTATAGACCAAAGTAAAGTCTTCCTGGAAAATGTCAACTAGCTTGTGTTATCACTTCCCTTTACACATATAAACATACACAACCGAACTTATCTTAATAGTTTTAAAAACCCTAATGAAGACTCGGAAATGTCATTACAGTAGTAGTTGAGGTTAATGTACGAGTATAGTCACCGTGCCGTGGGGTCTATAAGGCCCCACGTATTTCCCAGGCCCATTAATATTTATCACAGGTTTTTGTGATGTGATTACTTTTTAGGGAATTTTAGTTGATGTAGAGTAGTTAGTTGGTAGAAATTGGAGGTCCAAAGACGCTTAGCATCTAAATAGGCCGCCATAGTGTGGATCACCATGCTGTATTGTTGTATTGTTCGTATTCGCAATGAGTATATTTCCATCAGGTAGAGTACAGTCGCTTTGGCAAGCTCATGTATATAAGAAAAGGTGTTTTAGAGATAATCAGTCTTGAATTTCTGTGGTTTTTTATCTTAATTATCATTATTTTGCTAATTTCTGCAATCAACGGGAGTGACTCAACATCATACCTGACTACTGTGAGGCTCATACGTTCTTTCATGTATTCTTATGGAACTATTAAATTGTAACAAATATTTTTTTTTCTGTTCTCTTTATACTTAAACTCAAATTGAATTGTTGTGTATATTTGTAATTTCATATTAACAGCTTTTCACTAAGTAATTATTTATTTGTGTGTGTAAAATGTAAATGTAGACATTTTACACACAACGCCATCTAGCCCTGAGCTAAGCAGAGCTTGTGTTATGGTTATTAAACAACTGATATAAAAGCGTATATACTTTTTTTTGTAAATACTTGCATAGAAAACACCCAAACTCCGAAACAAATATTTGCAGATCATACAATAAAAAATACCTCAAGCACAGCAGTCGTATACGCTAGCCACAGAGGCAGAAGGTAAATTTAATAATAATAATAAATTTTTGGTAATTTCTCTTCTCACAATCACCAATACATGGAACATTAATTCTTATCACAACACAAAACAGGACACCAATACAGCAATTGTAAGAGGACTGGTGTCTGAATTAGACGTGAGTCTGTAGCTCAGATCACCAGGCACTCACCCCACTGACACATAGCTTAGCTGTTTATAAAGTTACACAATAGTTTATTGGATAAGACACAGAATTGCGGCTAAAATAAAGCAAAACCAAACCATGCAAAACCAAACTAGGATAAATAAAACAATACACCGGATACCTCAAAGTATGTTTTACACTAGTGTATGTTTGTGTAATTTAGTTAAATTAGTAAATTAGTAAATGTAAAATTAATAAAAATGCATATTATTATGAAAGTACAAAAATCATTCTGATTCCGTTTATTTGTTCCAGCTTATTTATTTATTTAAAACTTCATGCACATTTGTACATTGGCGGACTTAATGCCCAAGGTATTCTCTTCCTAGGGTGGTGTAGAAATCTTGTGAAAGGTAGGTAGTGCACAAGATAACATTATCAATAGAAAGAAGCTTTACACAAAAAACATATACATACATATAATATATTATAAAGAATAAATACATATATAGATATACATAGCGTAGTGTATTTGTGTCAGTATATATATATATATATATATATATACTACGTTCGTACACTATGATAACCCGAATATAAGATAAAGCTATCGATTGAAACTTTCTGCCGTTTCACTTATCTCTCTTTGTCTCATTTTAACAGGACTTTTACTGGCAGATGCTAAAGCTAACGATATATTATCTAGAGTAACTTAGGCTTCTTTTATTTTAGCGTTTTTTTTTTTTTTTTTGACGTGGTGGAATGCCTTTACGCGCTTCGCTCCCCCCTGCGCGTACAGGGGGTTCGCTTCGTGTGGGACTCCTGGCTGACACCAGCCAGACTACCCACTAAACCACCACGGTGTGCCACTCTGCGCCTGAGACGGGAGGGATCCGGGAACCGCTTTCTTACGCCATCCGGACCCCTTTTATTTTAGCCTATCTCAACCCCGCGTAATAGGAACTACAAATAGGTAACTCACAGACACAGTCGTGGGCTTTGTGTACAAACGATTAGAGTCAGACGTGGATAATTTACAGTACGGATATTGCTATAACAGTCGTTAAAGAAATGATACTCTGGAATACAAGGCGTTCTGTCTCTGTACAAACGAGCATGCTTTGTTCCTGTATAATATAGCGTCATAGATACATATACTTACCTGCCAAGTAGCTAATGCCTCTATTCTCTTGTATTATTAGCCAATATTTTGTTGGAACTCGTGATTCAGCGCTGAGAGCCATCATTCCCATGTATTTGTTAGTTTTCTACTAACGTTAATGTTTATAGAATGCGTCCTGCCTTGAATCCTCTAAAGGGCAGGTAGAAGGCGATGGAAATGTCTACACTTTTCCGACTGTAATTTAGTTCTATCTTCGTAATTGCAGACAAACCGAGTTTTGTTTATATAAATGTAAAAAACTTTAGAGAATCTTACAAAAAATAACATGTCAATTTTTTTTTTATTTTAATATTCCGGACATGATGCCATTTAGTTACCTACTATGTTACTGTTTCAAAAACTTTTTCTAAAATGTATAATTTAAATAATACACAAATTTTAATAAGAAAACGACTGTAAGAACTGTAACCAAATTAAAATGGAACTAACCGGGTAACACCAGCATTTAAATAAAAAAAGAATCATCAAAATCGGTGTAAAAGAACCATCAAAGTAGTGTGCCTACTAATTTGAACTTACTAAAATGCAAAGACTAACTTTAGTGATATAACTAGTAGAATATATATATCTCGATGAAAAGAGCCACCACGAAAAATATCAGAGATTATAAATATCATTTTCAATAAAAGGTTTTCATTTGAAACCTCTTTGTGTTAAACTCTTAGAATAAGGCATCTCAACTGACAAAAGTTAAATTCTCATCGATACTTCCTACTTAACACTCAAATTTAAACTGTAACTCTTCCATGTAGGGTATAATATCAGAAACTAGGAATACTAAAATGAATTTGTCGCAATGATATCTCTAGATTGCTATTGGCGGTGAAGCAATTGATTTTAAACTTTATTTACTGTAGATTTAAAGCTATTTTAGAGCTGAAATAGAGGTGAAAAGAGCTAAAATATTGAATAAAGGCCACAATTGGAGACATATTGGGCTAAGATGCAACGTCTACTGGCGTTTCAAAAGACATTTCTTACGTTTATATCCAAAAAACGTAACTAATGATTAGTCTACGAAAATTATTCTGGCGAGTATATAAAAAAAATACTGATCTCACTTGACCTAAGTTAAAAGCAACTCAGATTAAAATCACCAGGCGATAATCACCAACTTAAATCATAGTATATGTATATTCACTACGTGCAAAGAAGGGGATCGCAGGCTGCGGTCGATTTGACTGACGATCGCAGCGCGCTATACGACAGAGATATGAAGTAACTGCCTGTCCGCTTTTTTTTAACGGGGGGAAATCCTCATGGATGTCCTCCGCCCTGGGGAGAGGGCGAAAGGGCCTGTCAGACTTTTACTGACTAAAAACCCCCCGGTGTTCCGTCTCTCACCTACACCAGGGATCAAGGGAACTTAAAAGGCATCCGCAATTCCCGACTGGTGCCGGCCCGCTGCTGCGGACCACATCTCGTCAGCGAGAGGAGTGAGGCGTTTGACTCCTCTCGAGATTAAATTTTATATTTTCGTAAACCGGGCAAAACAGTTCGTATAAGTTTTATTCGTTTCCAACATCAATGGATTGAAGTGAAGAAATATATAGACAGCCGCTGTAAAAAGTAGAAAATACAATACAAAACAAAATAACTTAGTAAGATATTATTGGTACAGTATGTACTGCGTGCAAATACTTAAGCTTTTTTTTATTTGTTTTAGCACCATGGCACTCAAAATAGAGGATCACTAGGGGCGTTTTCATCGAGTAAAGAGAGAATGTGCATCAACAACCCATATACCCACTGCCGGGCTCAGGTCTCCTCTCAGGAGAGAGTTAAGGCCATGAGTCCCCACGCTGGCCAAGTGCGGTTTGGGGATTGGCAAGACAACGTTGTGGCTACGTAATCTTACCGTTGGATGTTTTTAAGCCGCCCAAAGGCCTCCAACTACGCTTCACGACTGTTATCGTATGATAACAACCGGGACCGACTGCTGAACGTGACCTCCGAATCACGGAGACGCTCATGGTAACATACCGGTAACAGGTACTGACCGCGCTGTCGTTGCTTTCCATCGGTGATTGTTTCTAATCACCGAGTGCAACTGGGCTATGAGCGCCGCGAGAGAATGTTAAATTAAAGTATTATGAGGTAAAGAAGACCTCGTAATTGTAAAAGGCATAGTTGAAGGAGTTATAAATGTTCAGTCAATATGTACGTAAGTATCGAAATAGCAGCAGTTTATGGCTGTCATTTATTTCACAGGTTTAGTTAGGTGTAATGTACGGTGATACTCATGGGAACTGTTACTATAGAATTTATCGCGGGTAACCTAATAAATATTGTGTAAATGCCAGTTACATTAATAATATGGGTAATGATTTACGTTGTAGATAGTACGACGATCTTTTGTTCATAAACGTTCTTAATTGAAACTAGTAGCTTAAATAAATATTTGCCTATTTTTTGGTGTTTATAGGGTTCCGTTCCTCAATAGATAAAAAACGGATTTCACTTTGTTGTCCGTCTGTCTGTCAAGACCCATTTTCTCAGAAACGCGTGCTGGTATCAAGCCGGAATTCATATCAAATACTTAAGTCTACTGTCCCTTGGAGCCGTGAAAGAATCAAAATTCTAAGTCAACACAATCAACAAAATACAGCCGTTTATGCTATAAATTTTCGACACTCGCAAGGGAATCAAACCTGTAGACGAAGCAACGTCTTATAGAACACATAAAGAGAAAATTGCGAAAATACATTTTTTTTGTTATTTCATATAATATACCTACATGTTTGTACGGAACCCTCGATGTACGAATCCGACTCGCACTTAGCCGGTTTTTTTAAAGAACTTATAGCTTTGACACAAATCTCGAACTGTTGATATTAAAATTTAGTGTAAAACAAGAACTTCGTTTGTTTTCTTTTCTTTCAAGATATTCTGATTTCTATTAATTAAATATGGAAGCTTGTAATTGGCAATTGTTGTAGAAACACTTTCATACATTTTATAAATAAACTGTAAGCCTCATTTAAAACCAATAAAATCCTATGAACATTAAATAGTACCCACTATTTAATGTTCGATGTCTAATTATTAGATTTCCTTAAAAATTACCAATACGATACAAAACCTGTTCATATAATAGATTTAAAAAGCAAACGGCTGTCATAAGATACCGCCTTATTTGTCGTACTGATATTTTGGAACGGGACTGCATGTCTATCTGTTTGTGTAATGTATTACGCGGAATGGCTGATCCGGCGGTTGCGTAACGTAAGCCCGTCGATGTGACAGTTATAATATGGATTCTTTACCTTTTACGTTGAAGTTTGAGTCTATAAGCTTTAATTGGGCCCTTATATGTGTTAAGAAAAAAAATACTTGGATATCCGAGATGTCCATACTATGATTGAGTATGTGCCTACTATAAATTCGAAGCATTTAAAAAAAAGACAATTTCCGCCTTATGGATATAAATCCTGAGTCGCGGGGATTTTACAAACATACACGTAACGGATGCAAAGACTCAGGACAACAATTTGTGCATTGATTTTTTCTAAATCATGTTAAAATTTGAGCTAAATCTGTGATTAACTTTTTAAGTTTTTGAACTTTTTAAATTGATGAGTACACGAAACAACAATATCTTTATTTATTATCGATTTCAATTAGGCATAACAAACCCTTTTTTTACGAGTGGAAACCCCCACGGGCCGTAACCACACCGAGGTTTGCTGTAGGTGGACCGACTAAAACCACACGGTGTATCACTCTGCGCCTGAGAAGGGAGAGATCGTCGAACACGAGTTAAAACAAACCAGGTTTTTTTTTACGTGGTTGAATGCCTTTACGCACTTCGAAACCCCTCCCCCCCCCCCGTGGGGTCAGGGGGGAGTTAAAACAAACCCGAATCCAACCCGCCTGGTCAGCGTGGGTTAAACCTCTTTTCTAAAGAGAGGTCTTGGTCCAGTAGTAGACTATAAATGTTGATGACTATGCTTGTGATTTGTATTGAAACGTGAGTTTCTTTAAAATTAAAATGTTATTAATATCATACAAATTTCAAATCATTGTTATTGCGTTGTGGCATGGTGTATAATGTAACCAACAAACGAATCATTTTTAATAAGGAAAGAAGGTTTCAATTTGAAATCTACAGCTGTAGATTATTTTTTATATATCTGTATTATTCTTTCAACTTATTACTGTTTTATTAAAAAAATATTATGAAAAAAGTACATATAAAAATAAAGTTTATTATGTCATCGTTATTTGAATAATAACGATGACATAATAAACTTTATACTTAAAAAAAATCTTTAATTAAAAAATGAAATACTCAGCTTCGCACTTGTTCTATAACGGAACACCGAGTCGTGACGACGGCGGAACGATTTAATCTCCGTAATCGATATTTAGTATCGATTCAATATTTAATCGATTTTTATTTTTCATCGTGACAGGTTGCAGTAGGTCGTTGCGGTTTTTCATTTATAACCGAGTTAGCCCTTTATCGAATTCACTTAAACTCGCCCAATGTAATTTAAAAATAGTATATTTTGTATCAAAACTGTAAAATTGTCATGTTTGAATTTGTTTATTCGAACTAAATACAACTAAATAATTTTAAACATTTTAAGAAATCATTAAAGTAATAGATATTAGAACATTTATACATTAAAAATATACCTTCAAAGTAAATGAAAAAGAGATTAAGAACCACCATAAAATTAAGTTTTATAACACCGACTGAGCCATAACAAATATGAACCAAAGGATTTCTTCCTCTAATTACTATTCAATGAACTCTTTTAAAAGCGGTTAGTTTAAAAATACTCATTCCTTTAATCTTCGGAGCTCATAATCATAAATCAATTCGTTAGAATTAGAACCCGCCATTAACCCCATATTAAGACATCAATCTAATTCCTCAACATTGGTATTAATATTAAGGAATCATCCATCGATCACTTTCTAACAACACTATTTATCGTTTTTCTAACAAGATGGTAATGTATGTAAAATAATTCAACGCAATACAGTATCGTCATACTCGTATTATCGGGATGTACAGGATTTGTTTCGAAATTCGAACCGCTTGTCTGAGTAATAGAAGATATAGTTTTAGCGACATTAAAACTTATTGCGTAGCGCTTAAAGTATACTTTACCCTGTTACGTGAAGTAAATTTTGTAATTAGAACGTCAAAATTAAGAAATTCGATGTTGGGAACAAGAGCTTCATAGTTTAATTATAAGTGACACAAATGATTTATGGTAATTGTTGCGTCAATATAATTTGTCATCAAAGCCCTCAATGTTAATGACTGATAATTCGTAACAATAGTAGCCCTGTTGTTACTCGCGATTTTTGTTGTGCCTTTACAACAACACCTGCGAATAACACATCGAGGAAAAGCTAGTCTGAAGTTAAAGTCGCTGAAGATACTCCTTATATTATCAGTTGTTTGTCAGTAAAAGTCCCGCCAAAATAAGTGCAGCTGTTTCAGAGATTAGCCGTCAGTACCGTGTATGATTTTCATATGCATTTATTTAGTGAAAGTTGTTAATTTGAAATTACACATAGACACTCGTATTTTATTTATGTTTGTATATAGATTTTTATCAGAAGCCCGAACCTTCACTAATCTACTTCTACCTTCACTCTTCTAGTCTAGAATATCCATATAAAACGAAGCCGCCATAGTGTGGGTCATCTTGCTCCACATCTAGAACACAACTCTTAGATTCTACTCTCGCTTTCATCAGGGCGATTAGAGTCACTTTGGCAGACTCATAAAAAAGAATAAAAACTAATTGAAACCAAACTCGAAAACACTAATAAAAACTACATGAGTATTACCGGGTACTGCCCGATTACTCTTCAGCATTACCGTAAAAGCGTTGATAATTCAATCGCGTATTTTTAATCGTAAAAAAGCTCTCGAACTAACAACGAAACTTTTACATTGAATTTTATAACTCGTTTGCGTTTGCATCCCTCGAAGGGTACTAATGGATGTGTCGTAAAAGTCAACCAAAGTATAAAAAATTCATATGTTACACGTTCATTGAGTGTTACTTCATAAATTCTCTGTTTTACGACTCTGTATTAAATGGTTGAAAAATTAATGGATTTTGCTTTTAGGAAATAGGATTACTGAAAAATGTATTGCTATTTTTAAAACGGCAGAAAACAAATATTTTAAAAATGGAACTAAGAAAATATTGACTAGATGCACTGTTTACGTCTGGAAGCAATATTAACAGGTAGTTGTTCTAAATTTAAAATTACCAAACTCAGATCATAAAAATAAGTTGTCTTGTTATATGATCTGTGGTACCAAAAGAAGTGTTTCTTTTTTTTCTGGGATGACATTTAACAATATAATAATGCTGGCCACACAAAATCACACAACAGTGAAAAAAGACGTGCCTAAAAACAGTTTTAAATTATTGTTATGATACTACTTATGGACTCGATTCCAGGCTGATTGTTATATATACTGTCGATACTTTTTAAGCGATATTACTATAATGATTATTCTTCATATGAAAGGGATAACTTTTCATTCTGAACACCCTCTGCCTAGAACATTACATATATCAGATTAGAAAAAAAAACAATAAAACAATGTTACCGTAATCATAAAACAAAATATATTCCAAGGATATTTAGAAGTAATCGTAAAATCAAACTGCTATTAACTCCAATTGCTATTTCACAAATTGAACCATTACATAGTTATTTGAGCAACGGTAACAAGCTGCAAGTTACTGTTAAGATGGTGTACGATCTTGAGCTATTCGGAGTAATTACTGTCAATTGAGATGAGCGGCTTACAGCGTAATGACTGTAATCTACATTTCTAGTATTGGACAGCGGAAGAATACCAGGGTTACCAGGGTCTATAGCAACAGACAAGAATTAAAAAATATATTCATTTCAATAATATTAAGTACAGACAATTCAATCAATCAATCAACAACCCATAATGTCCCACTGCTGGGCTCGGGTCTCCTCTCAGGAGAGGGTTAAGGCCATACGTCCCCACGCTGGCCAAGTGCGGGTTGGGGACTGGCAAGAATACGTTGTGGCTACGTAAATCTTGCCGTTGGATGTTTTTAAGCCGCCCGAAGGCCTCCAACTAAGCTTCACGACTGTTATCGTATGATAACAACCGGGACCGACTGCTTAACGTGACCTCCGAATCACGGAGACGCTCATGGTAACATGCCACCAGCGGTCACCCATCCAGGTACTGACCGCGCCGTCGTTGCTTGCCCTCGATGATTGTTTCTAATCACCGAGTGCAACTGGGCTATGAGCGCCTTCACAGACAATTCATTTGGTCAAAAACCATAGATGTTGATCTCTATAAAGTTGTGTTTTTTTTTGTAATATAGTAACCGCCACGAGATTTGCTAGTCTAGATTTGTAGAACAATATCTAACTGAATAAATATATTACGAGGGAGTCGGATTTACCATACGTCTTCATCTTAAGCTTCTACTAGAAACAGAAGTAACCGCCTCATCTGTTACTCTCAGGCCAGAGACCCTGAGGTAAGAAAACGTGGAAAGCCACGCTTCGGCGTGAATAGGCTGGCTCGACCGGAGTGATACCACGACCTCCCAGGAAACCGAAGTGAAACAGCGCTTTCCCTGTGTTTCACCAAGTGAGTGAGGATAGCGGAGGCCCATACCCCAACCCCACCACATCCCCCACCTTCATTCCACTTCCCATCACCTCCCCATCCACCAAAGGCCGGCAAGGCACTTGTGACGCCTCTGGTCTGACGCGGGTGTCCAGGGGCGGCGGTAATCGCTTACCATCAGGCGATACGTCTTCTCGTTTGCCCGTATTCCATAAAAAAAACTGAACAGGTACCCATCTGCAGCATTGGATGCTACTAAATCTCTCTTATATTTTTGGATTAACACTTTCAACTTCGTCTAATATTAACTGTTTATACAGTCGTAGCAATTATAAATATTTATTATTATTTAACCAAGAATTGTAGAAACATTAAACAGGGTTCTAAATCACGTCAACTTCTTTCTAATTTTAGTATTCCACCTATTTCGGTTCAAACATACAAAAGCGTGTATGCGAGTAGATCGACACAAACCGATGATTTTTATTACATGTGTTAAAATAGACTCCTACAGCCAATGAGCTTTTGTAAATGATTTTAACATTTTTGGAAACACTAAAAATAATAAAGTGCGTGCGTACAAAGTACACATGTCAGAAGTGAAACTTCTTAGCTCTCTCCCACCTCTCGCTCCATGGCACTGTGCGTGATACGACAATCGCTCTATCTCACTTTTTCTCTCGATCTTTCGCACTTGCTTGCTCCCTACTCTCACTCCATCGCTAGTTGGTTCATGCTACGTTCGCCCTGTCTTACTCTCTCTCAATCGGTCTTGATCGCTCTCTCTCTCTTTTTCGACACTTCCGTTGCATACTTACGTGATGTTACATGTGTAAAAATTTTACCCTCATGCGTCTAAAGAAGTTTCACTTCAAAAATAAAAAGTTTACGTCATCAAAAGTAGCTAAGCAACTGATACTTGTCGTTCCGGTAAGTTTTGCTGTTATGAATGCCGAAGTACTCTTTATTACTTTCCTTACTTATTACTGGCTATTAAATATTAACCTTTTTTTATGAAATAGGGGGTAAATGAACAGACGTATCGTCTGATTGTAAGCGATTACCGCCGCCCATGGGCACTGACACAAGCAACACCAGAGGCGTCACAAATGAGTTGCTGGCTTTTCAAGAAAGAGTACGCTCTTTTCTTGAAGGTTTGAACGTAGTATTGCTCCGGGAATACTGCAGGATACAGTTCATTCCACAGTTTTATTATGCGAAGCAGAAACGTTCTTAATAAGCGCACGGTCTTGAAAGCCTATGTAATATCCTAGGCCATATAATAATATATATGTCTGCTATCCCAGCATATCCGTAACCAAATATTTCAATCAAATCTTTTGAACCATTACGGTATGATAAAGTACAAAAAACTTATACATGTAATTGAATCGAGAGGACATAATCATATAACATTTAAAATATAGATCATCATCATCAACAGCCTTTAACAGTCTACATCTGGATATAGGTCTTATCTTAGAAAGGTTTTGGCCTACTATAACAAGCTGGTTAGACGGATTGGTATAGGGTCAAGTTTTCCTGGTCTGAAAGTCTTAAGAAAGCGGTTCCCGTATCCCTCCCGTCTCAGGCGCAGAGTGGCAAACCGTGTGGTTTTAGTCGGTTCGATTCCGACACACCGCTACGCCGCAAACCCCGGTGGGGAGAGGGCCCGAGGGTTTCAAAACGTAAAAAAAACTGGTTAAGTTTTCCCTCTCTTTGCAATGATGTTGTCCTTCGTATTTTTCTCTCTTAGTCGCCTCTTACACCCATGGGACGAGTACGGGTAGCGATACGTAGTTTTCTTAATTCGGGCATAAACCACATGGGCAGAAAATTGATGTATGTAAAATATAGATTGCCACCTAAAAATGAACTTACCAAAACTGTCAACTCTACTTTCTACCAGAGACAATGAAAAAGCGTTTAAATATAGAATCGCATTTATTTATATATCTTTATTAAATACATGCAAAATTACAAAGTTAAAACAGAGGATAAGTTACAAATATGCAAATGATACAATAGGCGGTCTTATCGCTCACGGCGATCTCTTCCAGACAACCACAACACGGATTTTCTGTATCCAAAAACTTCGGGTAACTCACATACGAGTACAAGTAACACACCTAATCCCTACGTGAATGGTTAAAAATATCATTTAAACAATCCTGCACCGAAGTAGCACCCACTCACTTTCACATTACACACATACACACACTAACACACACACACACACTATATAAATATTCATATGCATACATTTTCGTTTCGAATTGTTCGGCAAGTCGTTCCAAAGTCGGCTTGCACAGTAAAATTTTTATTTATTTATTTGGGCAAAAAGTTGTTGGTATATTAAATTTTATAATAGGAAACAGTAAATTCACTAATAACTAGTTGAAATGCACAACATGCACCAATAGTAACAAGTGTCAATCGCATTGATGTCTATGAACTGATAAAAAAGTATTCCATAAAACTTTTTAATTGTTATAGGTACTTATTTACTTTTTAGACCACTTAGCTCTTCCACTTAGAATACCAATTGTTATAGTTCAATGTAAAAGATAATGGTATAGTCTTCACTTCTAGAGACGAATCTAATATTTTACTCTTAGTTTTCATACTAAACAAAAATTTAGAATTTTTGCGATGAAAATACTGAGATTATTTTCATGTTCAATATTTTTTTTAAATTTCTATGCGTTAGAGGATTTAGTTAATTTTTCTACTTGTGTTTTTCCAATCGCTTTCTTTCCGTTTTCCAGCAATCTGCGGGCATGATTTCGTGAACAGGAAAGAAACGGTAAAAGTGCGTGCGATGGCAGAAGTATTTCGTCAAATGACAAAGTTTAGTAGGTCAAGTGTCAAATTGTATATTAAACACATCAAATGCGAGTACTACAAGTCATTTGTATGCCGATATAATGATTAAAACTACGTCAAAATATAATAACATCCTGTCAATACTAATAACTCAACACTTATTGTTTAGTGGGTTTGATCACACAGAAAACCCATTTTCTTTTATAGAAATGGAATATCGGCAATAAAACAACACAAACCTTTTCAATATTCAGGAGTTACTTTAAGTAATACATAAGTAATGAAATTTTTCAGGGGCAGAATTTCAATATTATAACTACATCTGTCATATCGTCAGTCGCAGTGAAATTACAATTATAAATATATGTATAGGTACGTATCTTTTGTATTGTATTAATTTATAATTTACTATTCTTTAATGCTGGAAAATATACTATCCCAAAAAATTAAGTTAATTATTTAACGTTGGCAATAAAAATTACGTTTGCAATTGGATACGTGCCTTTTTGCTATCACAACCAAACCCTACAAAGCCAAAACAACGGAAACGACAAACCGCTTTAATTAATAATGATCGTTCCTTAACATGACCGCATGACAATGGGCCCATTGACACGGATACAGTTCCGGATCCTGTAACCTAATTCCGATCTCGTGACCTCGTAATTGTTGTAATGTATTATATCTTATAATGTTTGGCTAAACGTTGAAAACGGGAATATCATGCAACGCGAGTTATAACGATATCAAACTGGAAGAGTTACGTCAAAATAATATGTGGCTATTTGTTTTTTAAATGTCATTGACATATTTTGTTTATTCTTATATGGCTGAGGACACCAGCAACTAAGGAGTCATAAGCCTGTTAATTGTAGCCTCTTAGTTTGATAAACAGCTTAAGAATGTATGTGTTTGAAAATTATAATGTTATTTTAGCACGGAACACAGGCACGTCAATGAGATAAAATATTTTTTTTTATTCGCCCTAAACAAAGTATATAGAGTGACTCTTTGAAACTTTGCTTTTAACCAAGTCTCAGAAAGACAAGCTTCGTGATGGAATAAAAATATCAGGATTTTCTCATTTCGTGAAACAATTCACGAAGCCCAAAGTTGACGAAATTACCGTCAAAGTAATTAATTAATATACTTTTTTTGTGTAAAAAAGGGTTACAACAACCTTTTTGACGCAAGTTTTTTCTAAAGCGTAGGTAGGGTTCATAACGAAACGTGTATACCTATCTAAACAATAAAAAATAGCTTCACTCCCACTATGTTAAATTAATTACTTCTTGATGAGGCCTTTAGAATTTGAAAAGGTTACTAGATTACTATTAGTTAAACATATTTACTCTTTTGAAACTATGTCTTTTATTAATATTTCGCAAATAGTTCTGCTATTTAAAGTACAGTAAAGTGTTGTTACGACTGCTGAATAGAGCAGTAGATATGTAATAAAATATATGTATTATTATATTTATCACGTTTCTGGTAAATTTATAGTTTTTATTAAATTATTTTTTGATACGCATGAAATGACGTAGTGTAAAAAAAATACGTTTAAACAACATTAGCATATTAGGTTAGCGAACGCTTCACGGTAGAAATAAATTTGAAAATAGAACGCGGACATTTAAAACAAGAATCTTGAGTTTAAAGAATGTTCATTACATTCGCTGAATGAACAAAGCACTGGCACATATGGAGTTTTGCTGCCGGCGTTCGAATTCCGACTGTATCATTTGAACATGCTTGAAATCGTTCCCGCCCTATTTTAAAGGCCACTAAAATATTATTTCTTATTTGACACTATTATGTTATTTTCTATATTTAAATAGGTAGTTATAAACTTCCAGAAGATATTTATTGTCGATTATTCAATCTTCATATTGGCTTTTACTACGATTTTTATCTAATCTTGACGAGAAAAGTTGCCATCTTAAAAAAAACTCAAAGTACATTGGATGTAGGTCCATTTAGAGGAATGAGACATAGATACGTTCATAAAACATTGTAATTAATTGGCTTTTCATGTGATGGATGTCCGTTATCAGTCTCTATATGAAAATCGTCTATAATATACATAGTATTATTTATTGTGGTTTTTACTATACATTGTTTACAATTCAGAACTCATTATTATCTGCAGAAATGTTGGGTAAGTATGAAAAATTAAAAAGTTCACACATGCTTGAAACATGGTTATTATTTACTTTTCACTCAATATAATTAAAAAAGTAATAAAAAAAATGCATAAACATAAGTAAAACTTTCAAGATATACGTAAATTTATAATTTTCACTGCTGTTTCAACTTCTAATATTAAAAAAAAACAGTTTTTAAATTATTCGAGAGCGAATTCAAAAACAGAATATTTTAATAGGTGTTCATATAAAATTATGAAGAAAAATTCGAGGAACTGCATCAGTTTGCATGCTGGTTTCGCGCCAGCCGCGTCGACCCCAATCGAGGGGGTATCAACTTTGTTTCTCACTTAGTGTGTTAGCTAGCTATAAATAAATACAAATTAAAAATTATTGTATTTTTAATAAATCAAAAACATTGATCACGTATGAACTCAGTCCGCAACAGTGCCGAAATATCGCAAACTTTACGAAAATAAACACAGCAAATGTGTATATCCCGCTCACAATAACATATTAATAAATTACTAAGAGTTATTGACCAGTAGGTTTTGCCTTATACGGTACCAGTGGTTTGCGCGCATGTCCAGTTATCGCGGTAAACAGTAGCTTATGTCTTTCCTCAAGAATTAAAGTATCTGGATGAATAATTTCATTAAAATTGGTACAGTAATTCGTAACATAAAGAGTTAAAATCTTCTATACATCTATACAAATGAATAAAATTGTAGTGTCTGTTTGTACTATATAAATAACCGCTTTTTATTATATGCATATGTATGTATACACAGTACATAAACCAAAATATCATTTTTTTTTTATTTTTGTCTGTCTGCCTGTCTGTCGGTCTATCAATGTATCTGTCAGTCTTTACCGACTAATCTCTGGAACGGCTGACGGGACTTTCACTGGCATATAGCTGATGTTATAAGAAGTAACTTAGGTTTCTTTTTTACACTAGCTATGCCCCGCGGCGTTGCCTGCGGTTAATGCGGATGGTACCGTGGGCTCAGCTAGTTTATAATATTCGTCGACTAAATCGTCTTTCTTATTCAAACATTTCGATGCTTCATTTGTACCTATTAGTTATATTTCCGAGTTAATAGCATATCAGTTACTGGTGATCTAAAAATAAATCATTGCAGTCAACATGTCACTGGAATGTGAACAAAGTATTTAACTTTGATTCTATTAATAGAGAGGTGTTAAACTCTTTTGGGCCGTTCAATTCATTCCTTTCTTGTGTATTACAACAGTGCCTAAGAATTCTTGTATGTTATTGACTTCTATAAATATTTTTAATAATTGACTGCCTGTTTAGTAGGTTTAGTTCCAAATCTACATGGGCGAGAGATATCTTTATATATATAAATTTTCTGTGCGTGTGTTTGTGACTAAACTCTACTACACCCTACGACTAAAGTCCTCCTAAATGGCTTAACCGATTTAAATAAAAAATTCTATCTAAAATGTCTATTCCAGAGGATTCGAGAATAGTTAAGATTAAAAAATAAATGATTCAGCGCGCCTTAAGACTTGCGGATTAAGTTATACCGCGGGGATGGGCCCCGAGGTATAACTTATACTAGTTTCTATATAAATAAAATGTATGGTAAATAAAGGCGTACTATGGACAGTTGGGTATCCCTCAAAAACCCGTCTAAATGGTTTCGTTAACAATCTTTTTATATCGTGAACTTACTTATCGGCATCGGGTTCGGCTCGATCGTAGATGATTCCGATACACGACCAAGGAATAAAGATTATTAGCAAATTTTTCGTTGCTTTTGACAAAGTCCCTCACTTAGGTTACTGGAGCCGAAACTATCCTCCTCATAACTGTAGGGGATTCAAAGTGCGGCAAGCCACTTGTGACTCTTAATTTGCAGGTGCACATGGGAATTTTTGGCAGTCTACGTATATTTGTACGTTTCACCGTAGCGCCTAAACTACTGATTCGATTTAAAGAAATGAGGTGTCAATAGATTCGTAATAATAACCCAGGCGACATAGACTTTATAAATTTAATCAAAGTTATTACTTAGTAAGATCATAGGTTTGTAAACTATAGCTTATAGCTCATAGCCCAGTTGCGCTCGTTGATTAGAAACAATCACCGAGGGTAAGCAACGACGGCGCGGTCAGTACCTGGATGGTTGACCGCTGGTGGCATGTTACCATGAGCGTCTCCGTGATTCGGAGGTCACATTAAGCAGTCTTTCCCGGTTGTTATCATACATTAACAGTCGTGAAGCTTAATTTGAGGCCTTTGGGCGGCTTAAAAACATCCAACGGCAAGATACGTAGCCACAACGTATTCTTGCTAGTCCCCAACCCGCACTTGGCCAGTGTGACCTTTAGTGTGACAACCACATATGACCTTAACCTCTCCTGAGAGGAGACCCGAACCCAACAGTGGGACATTATGGGTTGTTGATGATGATGATTAAACTAATTCTTGTTTGCACAGTATATCCAGGTTGGTTAGCAGGTTGTTCCGAAAACTGTTAGCCACAGAATGATAAAAATCTCTTCTTTGATAAGATGAGGGAAATATTTTGAAAATCTGTAAATGAACTTTTATTATATTTTAACTTATTTTTCATTTCACTAACCATTTTTGGAACCGCCCACGTGCTTACCACATTACTGGGTCGTTACAGTGCTAATCGTCTTTACAGAAACAGAGCTAATACGAATCATTCACCACCTAAATTTAGGGCACTAATTACCAGATTATCCCTGAATAGTTGAAATATTAAAAGCTCAGTAATTACGAAATCGCTTTGAACCAAGACCTTTATCCAAGTACCTGTCACGAACAGGCTTTCTGTTTCTGTTCGTTTATTAAAATCGTTTTAGTAACGTTTACTGAACACAATGATTTGAATAATTATCTTGACTAATCTACTATAAGAGGTACTTTCTTATATCTAGAGGTGTAAAGGAAACATAACTGTATTGATACGGGAAAAAAAGACAGGTACTCCAGTTGTTTTTAACATTTGCGTACGTGGGATATTAGAAATCTTTGATGGTTTATATTTAGGCTTGAATACTTATGCTGTTTTTATTTTTTTATATCAACCAGCTTCCGTCTCACTTTTTGCGGTTTTTTCTGCTTGAATTTCATAAAAAGGGACAGAAATATTGTGAGAGGAAGGTGAACAATCGTGCATTTTTCTTCTCCCTTCTAGCTCTTTATTGTTGCTGATATTATCTGGGGTCGGCTCTTTTGTTTGGCATAAAACAGCAGGCGCGGTGCCAAAGCTGGTCATCAGCCTGTGTGTTACATTGTAGGTGTTTTTTTTTATTTTACTGTAATCACGTACTTAGCACTATGGTATAAAGGCCCCATGACTAAGGTGTGGTAACCATACAAAGTCAGCAAAATAAAATGATCAGCACCGCAAAAAAAATTAAAATAACATAATAATATCACATCACGGAGTGATACAACGGCCTCATTGAAGACTCGTGTGAAACAGCGCTTCCGCTGTGTTCACCGAGTGTGTGAGGATTCTGGAGGCCCATACTCTAATCCCTCCTCATCCCCTAAAGGCCGGCAACGCACTTGTAACGTCTCTGGTGTACCGCCGCCCATTAGCAGCGGTAATCGCTTGCCACCAGACGATTTAAATGACTGCACGTTTGCCCCTTATTCCTAAAAAACATCCTTCTTTATTACAGGAATCCTATAAGTCCAGATTTAATTTAGTATTTTATACGAATTATTATTACAACGGCATTAAACTCAATAACACTAATCATAAGTATCATACTCTGAACACATAAAACGCAAACAGTTTCTGTAACACCCAAGTAATCAATCCTCAGAATGTGTGTTTGCTCTCAAATATCAATAGAACATCTATCTCCCACTATTATATTGTCTCTGGATAATATTAGACAGAGAAACATAATCGTGATATCTGGAAATTGAGCTTTGATTAGTTCAAATATTTGTTTGATATTGGATTAGACAAACAGCAAGATTAGTTGGGATCAGAGCTTTATACCTACCTATAGATCTAGACATGTACCTAACAAACTGTAAGGTATCGGGCTTATATGTTATGGGAACCGTTGAGTGTGTAAAAACTATCGTTTAGGTATCATATTTTTGAAGTTATACTTCTTTTGGCGCGTTAGGAAAAATGATAAGAGTAAATTATTAAGATGCGCGCGCGTACCGTCACGAAAAACCGACACCCTGAACTTAGCTATTGTCAACATTAGTATTTCTTCTAACGCGTGTAGATAAGTACACACATATATTTATTTATTAAATCAATTTCAAATCGTCTCATTGTTATTTCATAATACAAGATCTTGTTACAATAGATGTTAGGAGACCCGTTACTCAATCTAAAACGAACCTGATTCAAAACCGAAGAGTACTGCTACTGTTCCACCACCACCGTTATCTTTAAAAGTGGACAAATTAAAGGGCCGGTGATTCCTTTATCCTCCACCGTTATCTGTAGGTTATTTCTACTCTGTGTTGCTATTTATAGCTTGAAAATGAAATATAATTTAAAAATGAATAGGTGAATATCTTCTAAGATGCTTCGGAATAAAAACAGAACTTCATCAACGGCAAGACAATCTTTAAACAATAGATGTATTCAAAGCAATAAATAAATATATCATAAAGCCGTCATTAAAATCATCATTACTACTTCAACCGAACTAATGAAAGATATAAATAACATCAAAAGTTAAGAGAGATAAAAAGTGCCCTCTCGAGTTTTATTAAAATCTTTCATGTCTATTGAAGAACATAACTGGAATAAATTAACCTCTATATTGAAGTGGGAATCAGAAATTTTGATTTTCAAATGCGTTGATGTAGATGTGACATAAATACATCCTGTTGGGAATGTAGATTATAAAATGATAAATTCATTAACAAGAAATAGTTTACAAAACTGTAATCCTACTACTCAAAAACTTTTAATAAATTTATATAGCCTAAGGCACCTGAGCCATTTTTACAAAACTGTTGATACTTCATTGGTTGAACCATTGAACATACGAACGGACATGGACTGCCAGAACTATTACTATTTCTTTTGACCTCACCTCAGTCTGGTAAAAATATATTATGTTACCGTGGGAGAGCCACATTTCGGCACGAATGGGCGGGCCCGACCGGAGTGATACCATGACCACACCGAAAACTGGTGTGAAACAGCGCTGGCACTATATTTCACACCGGTTACCATAGCAAATACCAAAGACCCATACCCTAACACCTACCCTCATTACCCTCCAGACCCTCCTCCCCAAACCCCGAAAGCCGGCAATGCACGTATGACGCCTCTGGTGTTGCGAGTGTCCATGAGTGGTGGTAACCGTTTATAATCAAGCCTTACGTATGCTCGTTTGCTTCCTATTCCACAAAAAACCTAGATTTTTGATATTCTTCTTGATATACTCTCTTTACTTTTTGATATACTTTCACTGAATGAATTGAACTCATCAAAACCAAAACAAAATTGATTCTTAGACAATATTTAATTACTTCTGAGCGTTCAAGATCTACTTTTTGTTATGGAATAGGGAGCCTACAAGCAGACGTATCGCTTGATAATAAGCGATTACCGTCGCCCATGGACACCCGTAACACCAAAGGCATCACAAGTGCGTTGCCGGCCTTGGGGGATGGGGAAGGGGATGAAGGGAAGGATAGGATTATGGGCCTCCGGTATCCTCACTCACTCGGTGAAATACAGCGCAGGCGCTATTTTACACCGATTTTCTGTGAGGCCGTGGTATCACTCCGGTCGAGCCGGCCTATGTATGCCGAAGCTTGGCTCTCTTGCTACTTTGTCTTAATCCGTATTTATATGAAACACCAACTTTATAAGAAGTTCCTATTTACTAGAAAGATCTTAGTGCAGATCCCAGAGTTATACATTTCCAACAGTACGATCTCTAAATAACTTTCTGAAGAGATTGCTCTAAATCTCAGGAGACTTATGTGAGAATTTGTAAGGAGATGTTTATTATACTATTTTGAGATTACAACTTTGGAACGAGCCAAAGTCAGTCGCAACAATATAATTTGTACAAGTTGCTACAGAAATTTGGATCCTAAAATTACCCGGCAAACTTACACCAGTATTTTAAAGCTGATGGACGTATTCAGTTAAACGCGTTTACCTCAGAAAGCACTAGTCTAAATTTACAAATTCCGTAACTATCAACAGTTTATATAGCGAGGAAGGTTTTAAGTTACATAACATCACAATACGGCTAAAATATCTGAACAACAATGAAAAATTACTGAAAACGGGTAATATTTCTTTTGTAAGAGGCATACATAGTTGTGAGAGTCAATTTAGAAAACTTACTTTGATTTTTCTCCGATTCTTTGGCCATGACATTATTATTATTCCCGGAATGACAATACTCTTTTCTAAGCCCTTGTTATAATTAATTACGCTTAGTGTTGACGCGTGACTTATTAGGAAGATCAATTACCTTTTGTTATCGAGACCTCAATAACTGATAGCAATGATAGCCTTTGACCTTGACTTCCCATAGAGATACATTACACCGATACCTTGCCAACGAAAAATGGACTCTAATCATGTGATTTCATGTTAATTTTTTGATTGATTACACTTACGGGTACTCATTTATAATGGTTCATCATTGTTTATTGTAAAAATTCTTTACCACCCAACAAAATCTTTCTGTATAACCTTATTAGAAAACTATTCTCTATATTAATACTGTTATCAAACCTGGGCTTCATACAACACATTGCTAGACAAATTCTCATTAATTACCCTGAATTTTCATAGAGTTTACCTCGACTAAATGTTTCTATATAGCATGTGTCACAATAATGATGATTGTAATGAAATAATGAACCAAATTAATATTCGCAAACCAAGTAGCTTTTTAAGAATACGAAACACAAATACAATTTATTTCTCCTAAATCAAGTGGAAATAATACTGATCGAGCTCCCTTAAGAAGAATACTGACATAGATATATTTCACTTTTCCATCTCTAAATTCAATAGATCTTTTTTAGAACATTACCAACAAGTAACCTAGTCTCGGACTGTATATATAATAGTTTATTTTTCTTTGTAATTGACAACTTCGTTAGCACAATCACACAGAATAATATTACAATAATATTCAGTGGATAACGCTGCCGGCTGCGTGATTGATTTAAGAGAGTATTTTAGAAATGAGGAGTATTTTGGAAGTTATTATAGCGCAATTGTTTGTTGTCCTGAATAAAAATACTAATCATCACTTTGGTCAAATAGTTGAGGAGATTGGACGGGATGAAATCGAAAGTTGATTCTGATCCTAATCTTTCCACAAAGAGACCTACTTTCGTAATTCGCTGCGTAACAATACAAGAAGTTATTTTTTTTATTCTAAAAATACACTAACTTTCACTTTCATTGGGGATTAACGAGATCAATAGTTCTTCTATTGTATATCAAAAACCCATAATGTCCCACTGCTGAGCTCGGGTCTCCTCTCAGGAGAGGGTCAAGGACAAACGTCCCCACGCTGGCTTAGTGCGGGTTGGGGACTGGTAAGAATACGTTGTGGCTACGTAATCTTGCCGTTGGATGTTTTTGAGCCGCCCGAAGGCCTCCAACTAAGCTTCACAACTGTTATCGTATGATAACAACCGGAACCGACTGCTTAACGTGACCTCCGAATCACGATGACGCTCATGGTAGCATGCCACCAGCGGTCACCTATCCAGGTACTGATCGCGCCGTTGTTGCTTACCCTCGGTGATTGTAACTGGGCTATGAGCGCACTAAATGTAACTGGGCTATGAGCGCCTCAATAGTTTTTGCAAAGCGTCAAATTAGCTAATATTTCGACGAAACTCGCTGACCACAATATATGAGTAAACATATATTATGGGCATGCCGTATGATACTTATTACCTGTATGACTAACATCAGCAGCTATATATTACTAAGGCGTGTCCACGGAATTGTTTATCCTATAACCATTTTATCATTTCCAGCAGGTGATCTCTAGCAGTATACAAAGGCGTGGCAAATAATATCACCGTAAGACGCAAAACTAACATCTATCTACATACATACAAATGGTATTAAATTCTTTGCAAGAATTGTTACGATTAATTTAAGTTAATGTATTCGCTAGTTTCAAAGACCAGGTGAACCGTGAATGATACGAAACTGTACTAAACAGATTTACAAATTTGTAAACATTACAATTGCAACATTGCTCTAAATGTGTTCGTTTTCATTTCTCGAAAAAGCTAACCGATTAAATTAGAACATGGAATTATTCTGATAGAGTACTGAGACAGTGGACAGGCCACATTTGCCGAAGAACCGATAACCGTTGGGGTAAACGAGTTCTTGAGTGGAGACCGCGTCTCGGCAAACGTAGCGCAGGACGTCCCCATGCCAGGTGGAGCGGTGATTTGCGCGGGATGGCTGGCAGGAGCTGGATGCGAGAAGCCATAGATCGAACTAAGTGGCATGAAATTGGAGAGGCCTATGTCCAGCAGTTGACTGCGATAGGCTGATGATGATGAAGAGTAGTGAGTCTTAAATTGTTTACAACCTTCCAAAAAGTATGATATACCTAGACTGATACTTCTTCGCTCGTATTATATACAAAATACATATGATATCTGCATAAATAATAGTCTATATCTAATGACCTTAGCCAAAGCCAACAGCATTTGAGAATTGTTATATCCTTTTTTTATAGAATAGGGGGCAAACGAGCAGATGTATCGCCTGATAGTAAACGATAACAGCCGCCTATGGACACTTGCAACACCAGAGGCGTCACAAGAAATGCACTGGTAGCTTGTAGCTGTAGACCTTTTAATAAATAATTAAAATAAATATTTCGAATATCTAACACACCACCATCTAGTCCCAACCTAAGCAAAGCTTGTATTGTGGGTACTAGACTACTGATATAAATACATATATGATTTTTTAGTAAATATATTAATATTATATATAGGAAACACCCAAACTCCAAAAAAATATATTTGCGGATCATACAAACATTTGGTCCGACCCGGGAATAAAACCGAGCCCCCAAGCACGTTAGTCGCATACACTACCACTGCGCCACCGAGGCAGTTGGAAAACATTCACTCCTTTCTTGAATTACCTTACACATATTTGGTCAGCACATGCAAGTAATTTGAAGGTCTATTCATATTTAGCAGTATGAATGGGCCTCCGAAATTTTACTAAAGGCTTTGACAACTTGTCGTTCTAAAAGGTTGTTAATTGGTAACACACAAAACTCTCATGAGTATTTTTCCCATGGGAATGGTATCATTGACATCGATACGTGTGCGGACAGTGGACGCCTTAATGAATAATAAGTTATTTTATAGGTATTCAACCATGTCACACACGATGTATTATTTGGAGTACATTGTTTCAAGTACTTGCCTAATTTGCTTTTAGTCAATTTGCAACTGTCAAAGAACCATAGTTTGACACAAATGAGCCGCCAGAGTAATACCACAGACTTAGCCAAGACCGGTGGCGCAATTTTATGTTGATTTCAATAAAGAAGTGAGGTTACCGAAGCCTAAGCCTTCGTTTGTCCTGTCCCTTGAGGAGGGTCAAAAAACGGAAACGCAAGTGTGATACTGATACTGAGTTGCAGGCATAAAGGCGACGGTAGGCACTGTACAGTCTGTAAAGTGATAATCACAATTTAAAAAAGAAATTAAGCTATCTTTGATTCCTGATACCTGAGACCTGTATTTTTTTTTATTTTTGAATTTGACACAAGTAACGATTTATTTTTAAAAAACCCCGACTGTGTCAATATCTGCCGTCTTTATTAAATTAATTGAAGAACTGAAAAGAAAAGATATTTATTTATATCTTTTGTTTTATTTTGATGTACCCAGTGTCACTCTCACGACTAAGACGAATCTATTGATAACACTTACATACAAAATACGACAAGCCGTTTAGACGTACCAAAGAAATATACATACATTCATACACACATGCATACATACACTCGAAAAATATAGTCCTCCTTCTTTCGCAGCCGGGTAAAAACAATATATTATTGCGATGTCTATGCATAATTGTAGTGACTTGAATCTTGTTATTTCAACATCGATAGTATTATAGACTTCAAAATTGTATTGAATTAAAACTTTACCCTTGTGTTTTTGCACTTTAGACATGCTACGGATAGATTTATACCCTGTTTTTGGCAGAGGGGTGCTTAAGAATTAAGTCTATGTTTGTTTATGGGGTCATACGTCCAAAAGGATTAAGAGTTTTAAATAGGGTTCTCAAAAAGAGGATCTCAACAATTATTTCTCCCTCAGTTGTTGTTTTATTTTTCGCTCCCTCTCGTCATCGATAGAAAATAGTAAATAAGGAGTTCCAATATAAACTTACAACTCATAGGTTGCCTTAATCAATTTAAAAAAAAAATATTGCATTTAGGAAGCCACCAAGATCATGATCAGAAAGTAATATTCGACATATTCTCCCTACAATCTTTTCTGAAATCATCAACATATAGGATGTTTACACAACAATTTGAATAATAACTTTTTTTATGGGATAGCGGGCAAACGACCAGACTTGTCGCCTTATCGCCTGATGGTAAGCGATTACCCCATGGACACCCGCAACACCAGAGGCGTCACAAGTGCGTTGGGGGATGGGGGAAGGGTTAGAATATACGCCTCCGGTATCCTCATTCACTCAAACCGGTTTTCTGTGAAGCCGTGGTATTAGTCCGGTCGAGCCGGCCCATTCGGGCAGAAGCCTGGCTCTCCCTCGGTATTAGTCGCCTAAAAGCATAAATATTCACGACTAAAAATACAAGTAGCCCATTTTACCATTTTTAAATACTTAATACCCCTAAATTATGTTATAAAGCCAACGACATTTCATTTTGTAACCGTTGTTTATGCTCATAATTGAATTAAAACATTACATCCGGAATTTTTGTTTAGACATATACACGCTGTAACATAGCCTAAATTGCTGTTACGAATATTTTCTACAAAATAATTGAATGATTTAATAGCTTGTAACATGCGAGTCCATTTCAAAAATGGCGGTAGTAACATTTGAATTTTATCTTTTGACGTTTCATAATTTGATTCGATTTTAAAAGTTAACTATTACCTATCCTATAAAATTTAAACTATAAGCATTTTATTACATTTTTGGCTTTAGTTTTTTTAAAATTATATAGGTTAGTAGACCTTTTTCGTCTAGGATGAATAAATAAGTAATTTAAATTAGACTTATCTATTTTTTGAAACTACGATACAATAATATAACTTTAATATATCATAATAAAATGAATGCATATTGTTGTTAAGAAAGAAAACGGACGACTTTTTTTTCTCTTTTGTACATTAATGTAGTAAAAACATGAAAGCAAAAGTAAGCTCAAGAGCTGAATAACTTACTTAATATGACATAAGTACCTAAAGTACGTCTTCTGTTTGATAAGCTTTGATAACATTTAAATAAAAATGTAACGATATCAGGTACATAACTCACAAATACCACTATTACTTACCGATAACTGACAGGTGCTCTTAAATTAATCGATGTCTCCCTTGTCTGATGCCGTCTTCGTTTATCTCCTTCCCGCCAACTGGCATAACTCCTCGAGAACGTTGGCACTCCACACCCAGACACATTGAAAACGTCCACCGTGACATCTACCACTTCGTTCGAAAACGTCTCATTGAGAAAATCATCAAACTCAAAAGTATTATTAACAGTTGAAAAATTTAAATTTTCAAACTTGGAATGATTTGAGAGTTCGTAAACACCATTGTGTTTTGGACTAGAATACACGTAAACTTTGTTTAATTCTGAGTCGTTCTCAGTTTTGATTTTGATGCTTTCGTGGGTGGTGATGTTGAATTGATAGTCTTCTGCCGAGGTATACCACGCCTCTAACACTGCTATATGTGAGTCCAGCTCCCGACACGTTAGCCGGAATTCGTTGTCGTGACATTGTTGTTCTTCTACTATCTCTGTAAAGAAGAGAAAACAGCTTTTAAGAGAAAATTTGTTGCAAAAGACGTAGTTATATTTTGTTCTTCAACAATTTATAGCCGCTGTGCGCAGTTGGAAGTGGAGGCAGCTGTTCCTAAACTTAATTATCTAATAGAGCTTAGTACTTTTTAACAAAATAGTTTTGCCAGAGAAAAACTGTGTATGTTTTTTTACATAAGATAAACAATTTATTCTTAAAGGTCTCATAGGTTAAGCTATAACCACAAATTCGTATTAAACTACGAGTTGTGGCAACTATTAACGAAATATTCTATCTTTGCGGAATTGAGGACACAAGTATTAGGTATCAGTAAAAAACGTGTTTCCTAGCTCCAAAATTTGTATTCAATCATATGTACTTATAATCGAAACTTAAGAAGTTTGGATACGAGTATATAAATGTCCTGTCACTACGTATAACCCCGCTGTATAATGCTAAAATGTTATATCACAACTATATTGTTTGAATTTCTATCACGTCCGAACAATTAAAAACTATTATATTATTCTAACTATTATAAATATCAAGTGGGGTTAATCTATAGCCTTTGCGTGACTAACTTGATAACATTATTTCAAGAATATTATCCTAAAGGGACACATTGTCTATATGTATAAAAAATGAATCCCTATTTTCCTTAGTCACGCCATCACGGTTCACGCGTGGACTGGACCAATTCTGCTAATTCCTTAATTTTTTTATAGCCCAGTTATCGAGGAATGCTATAGGCTATATATTATTACGCTAAGACCAAAAAGACCCGAGCATCAATGAAAAATATAACAAAAACGGGGAAATTCATTCCTTTTTAAGAAACGCTGAAAAAGTTACACTGGTTAGCGTATTATATTTTCCGTCATGAATCAGTGCGAAGCTGGGGCGGATTGCTAGTATTAAATATTTAATAAATAAATGTAGTTCAAGCTTTATAAATAGATCATTTTCCGTAGAGCATCGATCAGCTTTATAAGCTTTTGGGGTAGCGGAGTAGTAAGGATTTTTTTTTATTAACCTCACTGGTCCACAGATGTACAGCGATAGTCACAATTAACTGGTTGTTAAATTCAGATACCAGAAGACATAAAATACAGCAATGTATATCTATGCTTAGATTATGAAATAATATTTTCTACTAAGTGGGCCGTCTGCCTGAGCGATCATTAAACATAATTAGTCTACACGAATCTGATATAAAACGGTCAGATTTTTCTCTTTGACGCTGTACAACAAATTTCTGATTTAAATTATACAGATAGTTACTAAAATATATTGTTTGTTAGTTACTAAAATATATTGTTTAATATTTCAAATCACACCTAGCTCAATTTCTTCATCCAGATACTTATTCGGATTTCTAACCAATCATATCATAGACAGTGAATTTTTACTTCATATCAATGTGACCAGTAAGTATAGACTATGGACTTATTAGGCTAATATAGTTTTAAGATGTATTCATAAAGAAAAAACATCAAAATCTTTTCACCAAACCGTCAAAGCCGGCTGTTCCCGCAGCAATATAGAATGCAGGTTTTAAAAATGTATTGCGGTCGCATAAACATTTTTGATATCAATAAACACATGTAACGTATTAATTTTTAATGTATTCTATACTGTTTTAAACACTAACCAACTCATTTACATGTGCGATAATATTGATAAGCTGAGCCACAACATTCCGATTACCATAAACTAAAAGAAGCGGTTCACTGCTGTGTCCCACTTTACAGATTATGGTATATACAGTCTGTTAATTTTTCCAGTGCGTCTTCTAACAATTAGAATAGATATAAGCATTTTTCGCCGATATTAGTTTAGTTGATTGTCTTCCAAAGGTACAAAAAATAAAAAGTTTAATAATAATAAAAATTAAATTAAAATAATTAAAAATAAGCATTAGAGACGAAAATGGAAAATTTATTTTTAAAAGTAAAACAAAAAAATGTAAATCTTATTCACACGACACTTGAACAATAATGGTCTAAAGACATAAAAATATTTTTTCTTCTATTTATTTATTCAACATCCATTATTTTGTTACCTGCATTCCCTCTCTCTTACAACAAGTTGCTAAGTTTCTATCTATGATACCAAAAGTGCCCGAGTAACAGCGAATTATTTTTGGCAAAATGATTGTGTTCAGTATGATCCTATGTTTTCGGTCATAGAGGCATGAATAAAGTATGTGAAGTGAATAAGTATATTGGATAAGAAATAAATTTTAAATAACCGACTTCTTCGCCTCATAAACTCTTGGCTTGTTCATAAATAATGTATATGAATAACAAGTAATATTATCATAGGCATTAAGTATTAACAGCGATAATAGGTTCTGAGAAAAACGTTCTTTTGTTAAACTGCTAAGATATCAAAACTAATGGTCGTTTGTCATTTTTTACATTTAAACTTTTTAAAAGTTTGATAAATTTTGATTGATTGTCGTCGCTGTTCATATGCTTATCACCTGTACAGCGATCAATGCTTTATTGTCCACTGCATCGCTAATTCACCCACCACGAGTTCTAAATTCCCGACAAATTACTTTAGTAGTTTTGCCATAAAATAATAATAAATATTTAGAGTTATTTCGCACTTGACCTATCTATGTAGGGCCATGATTATTTTTAAAAAGCATCCCTACTTCGATTTCCTAAGAAATTAGTAGTTTTTAACCTCCGGCAAAAAGAGGGGTGTTATAAGTTTGAGGTCAAGGTCTGTTTGTGTATCTGACTGTGGCTGTTCGATTCGTTCGTGTGTGATTTCGATGCGTTTTTTATTTCATTTGAAAGCCAGTTTCAGCCAATTTGTTTTAAGCTATGTTTGGCTTTATCCAAAACGATGTAAGACATTTTTGGCGTATGGTTACACGATTAAGTGCTTGTGTAGGGGTTTTAATTTTAGCTTGGGTC
Organism: Hyphantria cunea; assembly: GCA_003709505.1. Lineage (NCBI taxonomy): Eukaryota > Metazoa > Arthropoda > Insecta > Lepidoptera > Erebidae > Hyphantria > Hyphantria cunea. Next base: position 2,280,662 of record PKRV01000615.1, read on the forward strand.
ATGAAAGAATAAATAAAGAAGTTAGTTTCACACTTAACATATTTATGTAGGTTCATGAATAGTTTTTGTTTATATGTGTAATTATTAATATTTAATGTTATTTAAGGTTACAAACTTTGCTGCCCAGTAACCTTAGAATCAACTTTATCTACATTCAGGTTCTAGCAGGTGAAGTACTAGATATGCTATTACCAACTGTAGTATGAATTCAACACATCTAAGAGTATGTATGTTTCTAACGACACCAAATATACGAAACTGTTATGCTTCTGGTTGTACACGACATAGCTGTGTTTCTACGTTTACAGATTTTTTCATTTGTTAATCTCAAATGTTAAAAATGTTACATTAAGAGACACCTAAATTGTACTCACTTTAATTAAACATCGCTAAATTCGCTGTGAAATAATTAATGAACATCAGATATCTTCAGTTAAATAAAATTTTAATATTTTAGCACAACCTTATTTATTTAAAGGCTTCGCTGTACGTTGCCCTAATTAGATGAGTTCGTATCATTAAATTAAAATCAAATCAACGGAAATTAACGTAAGTCCCATATTTCATTATAATTTATTTAGATCGTAACCACACCCGAGAAACAGTTATACGCTAAGTGTTGTACATTTCTAATTTAAGTCATTCTGAAGGCTTATCAATATTTATATCCACTTACGTATGACCAACTTTTTTATTGGCAATTAATATTAGGGAATAGATCTGTGGAGGAACAGGTCATACCGTTGCTCTAGGAAAATGCAAGCTGTAATTCAATACTAATGTTTAAATTTCGAAACTAACTCTGTCTGTTTCTCACGTTTTCACGGCTAAACCGTTACTCCGATTTTAATGATCTTCGGCACGGTGATAATTTGATTCTTAAGGAAAGACATAGGCTAATATTTATCAAGATAACGCGAGATATACGTAGGCGTAGCCGCGGGCAAAAGCAAGTATACATATATAACTTTTACCATTACAGGTCAAGACATCTACTGAACTTAAATACTTTTGTGTAGCTTTTTTAACTTTATAACACGGAGTAATATAAAAAAAATAGCGAATTTTTTTTAATCAGTAATAATCAATACGTAAGTACTTTTATAATGATATGCTTCGATTGTCATATCTGTTTCTTTCTTTAGCTTAAAATTAAAACTTTGTGGATCATACAAAGTTTTATCCCATTTATAGTGTTAATCAAACACTTTAATAATCTCGAAACTTCGAAAGCCTCCTTCTCTTTGAAAAAAAATAGTGGAAAATCCCTTCGGATCGCCGGCTTCTCTGGGACAGATTCCACTACTACTTTCCCTACTTTGAGGAGGACACGGACCACGTTAGTTAGTTTTGCAACAGGCCGGCCCCCTATCGCAGAACTCATCTATTAATCAGGCTCTCTCGTGCAGCTTGCGGTTCTATCGGCAGCTAGTATCGCCGTCGACGTCGTCCATCACTCGGGATTGGCTCTCTCCCGGTCCCGTTCAGCGGTTTCTTTCTGGAGCATTTCAGTCTCACAGAAAGAGACCACTGCACCCTAGCCCTCCTCACACTCCACCATTCAGCAATGATTGCTGGCGGGGACAAGCTTAAAGCCCTATGCTGTCCGTGCAGTCAATTGTTTTGGTGACAAAGAATTTTTACCACAAACTAGCTGATCCGGCGAAATTTATAACGCCATATTTTTCTGTAGTAAATATTTACAAAACTTGTTTTAGTATTTATGCTCGCCTTAACTTCGGAGTAAAAAACTTTTTGGTTTTCTTTTAATTTCTTCTAAACAAACCTTGTCCTAACAATAACGAATACATAAAAAAGAATTATCCAGTATGGTGCAGTCGATGGTAAGTTATACGCATACATACATTTCGGCGATTCATTTTTATTTACATAGTATATCAATCAATCAATCAACAACCCATAATGTCCCACTGCTGGGCTGGGGTCTCTTCTCAGAAGAGGGTTAAGGCCATATGTCCCCACATTGGCCAAGTGCGGGTTGGGCACTGGCATGAATAGGTTGTGGCTACGTATCTTAGCCGTTGGATGTGTTTAAGCCGCCCGAAGGCCTCCAACTAAGCTTCACGACTGTTATGCTAACAACCGGGACCGACTGCTCAACGTGACCTCCAAATCACGAAGACACTCATGGTAACATGCCACCAGCGGTCACCCATCCAGGTACTGACCGCGCCGTCGTTACTTACCCTCGGTGAATGTTTATAATCACCGAGTGCAAGTGGGCTATGAGCGCTTAGTATATGTCTAAAGAAAAAGCGCTCAAATTAGACTTACGACTAGTTTAAACATTCGTCCAGAAATTATTACTCAATAAAAATCTAAACAATTCCATTCTCAAACATATTTATTTTTTATTATCACCCAAAAAAGTTGTTCTGTTCCATTTTATTTAACATGTAAGTTAAGCTATGAGTTTTAATATACAGTGGAATAAGCCTGGTACGTAAATCCCTATTGTATGTTAGCTTGCATAATTCAGTGGGCAGACATTCCCTCACGAACTGAGCCCTTTATATTCTTAATGCATGTGCTGTATTTACGTTGGAATCTTTTTCGGCTTCATTTTGTAAGCAACGGACGTAATGATACCTTAAATATGAATTTTATAATGAATTTTAAATATTAAATGCACTTTATACTATATATCGACAGTAACTTAGTGTTGCGATTCTTGTTTAGCTTGTATTTTTTTTAAATTACTTTTAGTTTATGTGCTTTCTGATGATATGTCGGTGGCTGTGGTTCTGAGTGCTGGATATGGTCGTAGGTTATCAAGATAGTAAGGTAAGAGTTGTCGTATGTTAACTATTTATTTCTTATATGTGTATAATTCTCTTTATCTTTATCTTTAAAAAGACAACTCCCGCATTAGGAATATACATTCCTGTGTCACGGGGATCTTTACATACATACATGAAACGGACACAAAGTACATCTAGACTTAGAACAACAATTTATAGATCACACAAAGTATTGTCCCATGTAGGATTTGAACCCACAACACTTGGCGCAGTAGGAAGCGGTGTGGTGACCACTGAAACCACTAGGCCAACCGTGTAGTCAGTCGTACTAAAGATATTTATTTATTTTGTCATATAAAATCATAATTATCGAAACTAGTAGTAGTATTAGCAGATCTCTAGTCTGTCAATATTTGTTACTATTTTTATTAAGATTGTGTTAATTATTTTCTAATATACTTCTATGATACCAGTCTAAGTATATATATACATATATATATGTAGTGTGCATAGGATTTAATTACATGTACATCCACATCTACATATATACCCATACGATTTTACATATTTTCATGTCCCGTATGTCCTTAAGCCATACCACATCTAGACCTAGAAGTCCGTCAAAAGATCTTTTATTAGGTGACCATTTCGAGATAACGCCCTAAAGGTTTCTTCAAATCGATTTGGGCACAAGCAGTAGATTTACTTCGTAAAATCTTCGAAATCTGATAACAAATCTCTCAGAGCAATAATCCTGACACGCCGACAGATTCTACGATAGTGTAAGTTCTGTTTGACTAATAGTTTCCAAACGAACTCATATTAGAAACATACGTTCTTTTACATGCATACTTACAACTCGGACGACCTAGTTCCAATTAGCATTTTTCCACAAAGGGGACAATGTCCTGCTCGGTAATAAACGACTTTTATAGATATCTGGAAAAGTCACTGATAAATAATTGAATGAAATTTCTTGTTACATTCTAAAATCAAAAGAAAACTTCCATTATTGTTCAATAAATACATAACACCAAACATATAACCTCTTCTTTTCAAGGTGATTTAAAATAATAAAATGCATTTTAATCGAGTGTAAAAATAGTAACATTGAGTGAAACAAGAAGGTTAAAAGATGGCGACAAGAATCAATCAAGGCAATTCTATCTTCAAATCAAAATATAACCTCGACCATATCTATGCCATTCGTAAAATCGCAAATCCAACAGATCGCGAGCGTTCAAACGCTAATGCAATTTAACCATGCACGAACTGCGCACTGCATCAACGAACCCTCATTTACTCTCCCTTTCCCTCACCTTACAAAATGTACTTACTTCCCTTTCCCTTAAAACACCCCAACTAGTCGCAAATTTGGATCAACCGTCGCCATGACAACCATCCAAAACAAGGTAACATATCCAATGCACCAGTTACTATTGATCTGTTGAACAATCTCTAATTATTTGAACCCGGCATGGGAACCTAAAGGATTAACAAACAATGAGGGGTTTATTTAATTTGGCCACATACTCTTACCAATTTTTGCTAAACTAAGCTTTAGAAAAGAGTGGTTTAAGTTCAATTTCCTATAACGGTGTTGTAGAAATAGTATGTTACGAGATGTTTTGGGGAGTGCTAAGATAGTTGATATTTATCAGCCGGAATTTCGGGAGTCGAATTTGGACCTTTACAATGTGAGGTAATAACCACGATTACTTGACTAAATAGATGTAATAGATTGGTTAATATAGTTTATTGTTGATTTGACACCGTCGGAGATGAAAAGAGTGTGGACTTTAATTGCAAAAGCATTTTCGTCTGTAAGTTCAACAGCCGAGGATGAATATTGGTAAATTTATTTAAATCAAAGTTTTATTAAGAGCTTCCTGTATAGAACAACTATACTTTACAATGTCTAAGTAAAAGCCGGTGAATCCTGAGGTCAACAATCAAGAACTAATTATAAATTCAAAAAAGAAACATATATAAGAGTTGTATACCGATCCATTAAAAAGTTCGTCATTAGTATTTAAGCAGTGGACACATTCAGGTACTAAGCATCTCCGTAAAAGAGAGGCTTTGGCCTTTAAAAACTTTCTCAGTGTAGGTTCACACGCAACACTTCATCTTTTCTATAAGTTATTTAAACGTCGTGACAGATCGTTAGTTTAGCTTCTTAACCGACTTCAAAAAAAGGTAGGCTATCAATTCAACTGTATTCTTTATTTTTTAGTTTGTTTCCTCATAACTTTCGACTGGGTGAACCGATTTTAATGATTATTTTTTTATTTGAAAACAAGTGCTTCCCAAAGTCGCTCAGCGTACTATGGAGAGGGCTATGCTCGGCGTTTCTATACGGGATCGCATCAGAAACGAGGTGATTCTACAAAGAACCAGGGTCATCGACGTAGCCCACAGGATTAGGTGGCAGTGGGCTGGCCACATTTGCCGAAGAACCGATAACCGTTGGGGTAAACGAGTTCTTGAGTGGAGACCGCGTCTCGGCAAACGTAGTGTGGGACGTCCACAGGCCACGTGGAGCGATGACTTGCGCAGGACGGCTGGCAGGTGCTGGATGCGAGAAGCCATAGATCGAACTGAGTGGCGTGAAATTGGAGAGGCCTATGTCCAGCAGTGGACTGCGATAGGCTGATGATGATGATGATGATGATGATGCCTCCCATGCAGACCCTTTTAATATAGATTTGTCTAGTTCTTGAAGTCGGTTTTTTTGTTAAAATTTCTAATTTTTATTGTAAATATTATTTTATTAAAGATTCAATTTTATGTTCTGCCTGTATACAATTTGTTTCCAGGCCTTTCTATCAAGCAAATGAGTTTTAATTATGTCACAGAATACTTATTAGCAGTACTACAGCAGTTATCTACAATGTAATAGAGCTACAGACTAATTAAAGTCCTTTCAGGTAAAATAATGGCTCCTTGACGCAATAAAGTGAATTTAAAATAGCACAACGCTAGTCACGTTGATTTTTGATCACGTTGAGTGTTTGTTTGTTAGATGTCGGAAGAAAACCATTTTTTTTAATGGAATACGTCGCAAACCAGCAGACGTATCGCCTAATGGTACGCGATTACCGACGCCTATAGACATCCGCAACACCAAGGGCGTCACAAGTGTGTTGCCGGCCTTTGGGGGACGGGGAGGGGGTTGCAACATAGGCCTCCGGTATCCTCACTCTCTCGCAAACGTTGTTTCACACCAGTTTTTTTTGTGAGGCCGTGTTATCACTTTGGTAGAGCCGGCGCATTCATGCCGGAGCGTGCTCTCCCACTTGTGATATAGACCTTATCTTTGCTCTTGATAACTATATTATATTAAGTTGGTATTTTGCCACAATAGTAGAATTTAAATTTTTTTGACTTCTTCAAATTAATTTTCTAAGTTATATTTTTTAACAATATTGTTGTTTGATGATATGATTTTGAAGCCCATCTTTTCCAGCCCACCGTAAATTAACCATTTGGGTTCATAATTGCGTTTAAGTCGTGAACGCAAATTACACTGAACTTAAACGGAAAGCACATTTTATATGCGACACACAAATTTTTCATTTTTCAATTTTGTGTTAAATGTAAAACTATTTACAAATTTTACTCTCCTCGGGTGCAGTTAATTGGATTAACAATTAAAAGACTATGATAAATAAATATGAAGTGATAGTTGTTCATAGGTACTAGTAACGGTTAAGCTTTTTACAAGCTTTTGTTTTGTTTCACCTATTCTGGATGTTTGTCTGTAATCAAATCTTGCAAGTTAAATTTGAACCAATTCCCGACTTCAATTGAGCTGAAATTTGAAATCCCATTTCATTCGTTCTGTTTTAATATAACAGTTTTCTGTTCAGTTCTGATGACAATGTATGTAATGTATTATATATAATTGGTATTATTATTATTAATCCAAAATGACGCCGTAACGAAACGGCGGCTTACGGTCCACATCGTTTCCCAAAGTCGTGTTAGTTACCCTATTTACAACTCAAGAATGGCTGAACCGCATTAGCTGAAAATTGGTGGGGAGGTAGCTTTGAACCAGGAGACGGACATAGGAATTTTGTTTTTTTTAGGTTTTAACCACGATTGTTGTTGTACCGCAGGTAACACCACGGGGCTCAGCTAGTTATATATAAAATACATAACGATATTCTTAAATCGAATAATTTAAATAAAACTAAAGAGCTCTTTTCACAACCAAAATCTGTACAATTAATAACTGCTGAGACATCATTAGTGACAAAAAATACTAAGAAACGAACAACAAAACTTTTTGCAGTAAGACATAAAAGCCAAACAAAAAAAAGACAAGATAATAAGGAAAAGGCGCGAAAAACATTTGCTGTGAAAATGCCTTCCCCGTTCTCACTAATGTAAACCCAAGAGAATAGTTTGCATAAAACTCGAAACAATATTATTTTTAAGTATTCGGTTTTATTTTGTTAAATGTATATTGGCGTTAGTATCTTAGCGACAAAATAAATTAAATTTAGCATTTATGTGGTTTGCGTTTTATTTCACGTCGTAATCTTGAAAATGAAAACAAAAGTCAAATCGGTTTGTTTATGGTCGTATAGATAAAAGTAGGATAAATGAAAATTTAATCGCATTTTATTACACTATCACATTACATTTGTGCAACTTATGACGTTGAAAAGTTGCAAAATAACAGTTACAAAGAATTTTCTGTGAAGTTTGTTTTCATATATTAGAAACTTTATTTGTTTGAACTATTATTGTTTTCTTCTATAAATTTTTAAAAAGATTTCATCTTTGTTTGAAATCTGTTGTCGTCTTCGCTTGCTTCTTGGAATCACGCTCTTGGAAAACTGAAACACTTAAAAACTGCATTTAACACCACTACGAGAGCCTTGTCTTATTGTCCTAATTATTTTTTTATAAAATTTCTTACCAAATCAAATCACGGCTTTTTATTTTTCCTCATTGTAACATTGTGTGAAATTTTTAGCGCTTAGGTTTGTCGAAATCAAATCGATGCCCTTTAAAAACAAGCACATTTGATCCCCTCTTATTTATAAAAACTCTCATAAACATTAAGATTTTTGAGATACCGTGGGAGAGCCACGATACGCGATGAATAGGCCGGCTCGGCCGCAGTGATAACACTGCCTCACTGAAAACCGGTGATAACAGCGTGTTCGCTGTGTTTCACCGAGTGAATTAGAATACCTGAGAACCATACCCCAATCACTTCCCCCAAAGGCCGACAACGCACTTGTGACGCCTCTGGTGTTGCGTGTGTCCATGAGCGGCGGTAATAGTTTACCATCAGGCCATACGTCATTTGCCCCCTATTTCATTAAAAGAAAAAAAAATAATGACTTATTAAAAACCATAAACCATACTTCACAAACACCTATCTTAATAAAAGAATACTGCAGCCTCCCTTGAGTACTCAAAGCACAATGCATGTCACACCAAGCACTTATTTCAACGAAAAATTGGGGGATGCTTGGAGAAATCAATTCAGTGTTCAGTCTCTGAGGGTGCAGCCCTCTCAGACAAGGGTGAAGACAGCAGTTTGTTGATGTGTGTGTCTCCATTGTTCAGTTTTTTATTGCCTCTCCAGAGACTTTGTTTACTTGGGTGATTTTTTAATATGTGGAGCAATTGTGAACCTATACTTCAACTTCAACTTTTGATTAATGGCTCTATGCTATGACCACAATTTTGCCAAAGTCATTATGCATTTTAGGTAATATAATAGGTTTGATTTGGAATGTGAAAGAACGTTTGAGTTTTTGACAGTTTTAATTGATGTTGACTCAATATGTTAACTTATTTATAGCTCGATGATTACTTTGTGTTTTATGTATTATCTATGGAAATGTAATCGTTTTCAGAAGTAAGGTAAAAATTGACTAGGATACTAGGAATTGACTAGGAACGGAATTTAGACTTCAAGCTAGCTTCTAGCTCAAAAAAATCAAGGTCGGGCAGGGTTATCAGTTTTTTTTCTTTTTTTAACTTGTGGAAAACTCCTCGGGCCTTCACCCCACCAGGGTTTGCGTCGGAGCGGGAATCGAACCGACTAAAACCACACGGTGTGCCAATCTGCGCCTGAGACGGGAGGGATTCAGGAACCGCTTTCTTACGCCATCAGGACCCCTCCCAGCGCCTGCTCGCACTGAAGCGGGCACCGTCTGTTGTTATAACTCTTAATTTAGGTAACGCACGGCATACGTGTAACGTTACTTCCTCGCGGCTTGCCTCTTCTCTTGGAGGCGAAAACCTGTCCCACCCATCTGCGGCCATATTCAGAGCGGCATGAGGAGCGCCTCATACCAACGGATAGGTGCCTCGATCGGGTCCGAGTGGACGTCGTCCTTCCGGGCCTTCTCCGCCGCCTCCTTTTGCGAGATGACTTCCTCGCAAAAGGTCGTGACCGCGGTAAAACTGCTCTCGCCACCGGCCATGGAGCGAACGACGGCCGGCAGCGAGAGATCTCCTCCGATAACTGCAGTGAGGACCCGACGCTGCGGCGCCCAAGCGGGCACACCGTCAGCGTGTGCTGGGACGAGTCCTCACTGTAGTCACTGTGGTGGCAGACGGGACTCAACTCCCAGCCCAACAACCGTGCCCGGAAAGCACCTGCGTCAATCGGAACCAAAGGGTCCCGTGCTGCCGCTCTGCCCACTCGAGGATGACCGGCTGCAGAGCCTCCACGGTGGCACGCCACTTGCGTACCTCTTAGGGCGGAAGGCGACAACCGCTCTCCAGCCGGAATTCAGCCACCCATCGATAAACTTCGGCGCGCACTTCTGCCTCCAAATCCCATGGGGTTGTTCCGGCCAAGGCGCACGCCGCTTCGGTCGACACCGTGCGTTATCCGCGTATGGCTCTGACCGCCAACACCCTCTAAGGCCGTCAAAGGCGCGCCTTATTCTGGGCGGTCAGAGCCGACACCCACACCGGTGCGCCGTACAGCGCCATACACCGGACAACCCCCATGAAGTAGCTTCTCGTTGCGACACTGGCTCCACCCATATTGGGCAAATTTTTTTTCGGAGTTTGTGTGTTTTCTACGTTTAATATGTATCCATTTACAAAAAATGTATACATGTATATAAGTTGTCTAGTACCTACAACACAAGCTCTGCTTAGCTGTATTTTTTTCATCTTACACCATCTCATAACACCATCTAGTCCCACTAGATGGTGTTATGAGATGAAAAAAAAAAGTAAAAAAATATATACCCATGTCAAATTGTAAATCTTCTCCATCATCCCTTTAACTATATTAATTAAGTAACAGAATATAACTATACTTGAACAATTTCTTATCAACATCAACTTTAATATAATATTTTTTATGGTATAGGGAGCAAACGAGCAGACATATCGCCTGATGGTATGCGATTATCGCCGCCTATGGACAAGTGCGTTGCCGGCCTTTGGGAGATGGGGAGGTATATGAGGGACGGTTTGAGGTATGGGCTTCCGGTATCTCCACTCACTTGGAGAAACACAGCGCAAGCACTGTTTTATACCGGTTTTCTGTTAGACCGTGGTATCACTCTGGTTGAATCAGCCCATTCGGGCCGAAGCGTGGCTCTCCCTCGGTACAGATTACCGAGGGAGAGCCACGCTTATTTAAGAACCTCAAACAACTTAATAAGGAACTCTTTGGAAATTCTATTTATAAATGTTTTAAAAACAAACCTTATTTTAAACACAAAACACAGAGATCAATAGTTCGCAACTGTTGATTTAGTTTTTTATCTGTTCATCAACAACGATTAACTAGAATTTATGATTCTAGTAAGAATAAGTTAGGGATTTAAATAGCTTTGAAATTCCGAAACAGATCTGTTCAAACTTTTTTACTATTTTATTCCTGTTTATCGGTCATTTAATTATTTTTTTGTAAGGAACGACGCCAAGCTTCATGTAGCATGTTGAGACGGTAATGTTAAGAAGAATTAAAAAACAAAATTGGCGCTAAAATTAGATCAATCATCCATCTTTATAGTGTAAAAAATATATAGTGTCAATATCTGAGCGTAATAAGTGCAGCATTTCGTGTTTTTGCAGGGTACCCGAACCAAATTAACCCGTTCAACCCGTAACTCTTTTAATCATTAAAAAAAGGAGTCAAAATCATGATGATTTTGACTACTTACTAATCTAAGATTTAAGCTTTAATAAAGACGCCTTAAAGCGTTCATCGCACTTCTGTTTTTTCACAGTTCATTCATTTCATTGCATTCACATCATGTTTTGACTAAAGGCAGTATAAGCCTTTTAAACTTTCGCGTTATATGACATACTAATTATTATTTTGACGGAAATGAACGCGATCACTTATTTAAAGGTATTATACACCTCTGATTTGCCTGACATTTCCACCAGGTTGCACAGACCGTGGTCACAGGCTGACTGTCAGCCAGTTCGCAAATAATAATTAGCGTACTATACTACCGCACAAATTAAACAATGAAATATAGCAATGACGCTTTAATGCATCTTTGGCGGTCAAAAGGTTAATATGATCTGCCCTGCCTGATGGAAAGCATGAGCAGAATCCAAAAGTGGTGGTCACCATCCTCAATGCGAAAAAGAACAATGCAGCATGGTGACCCACACTATGGCGGCCTGGGGGGAAAGGGGATGGTGAGGGGGATAGGGGGCGTTGGATTGGGGTATGGGCCTCCGGTATCCTCACTCACTCGATGAAACACAGCGTAAGCGCTGTTTCACACCGGTTTTCTGTGAGGCCGTGGTATCACTCCGGTCGAGCCGGCCCATTCATGTCGAAGCGTGGCTCTCCCTAAGCTAAGCAGAGCTTGTGTTATGGGTACTAGACAACTGATATAATTATCTTTTTTTTGTAAATACATACATATTATACATAGAAAACAGCCAAACTCCGAAAAAAATAATTGCAGATCATACAAACATTTGGTCCGTCCCGGGCATCGAGCCTCAAGACCTCAAGCACATTAGTCGCACACTCTACAACTACGCCACCGAGGCAGTTAATAATTAAAATTATAGAAATATATCATCATGTTAATATATTTATAAAAAAAAATGCCGTACATATTTAGAGAATCAGACAGAAATTTCGAAACAGTTCAAAATTACAACTTCAGTACTATCTTTTTTTGTATTTTTTCATACCTTACGTACCCATACGTATCTAATGGAAAACTATTCAACCTTAAATTATTGAAGGGCTATACATCTGATACAATAACTCTCATACTACAACTAGCCAACATCCTAGTTATTAGATATAGATAGAATATTTTATAAAAGGAAAACAAATGTCGTCGACATTCTCTCTGTGACCTAAATTTAAACATTATGACAAAAAAGTCAGATGCTAAAATCAATTACTCTGACACACTGACAAAGTTCGGTCATAATATCGTGTCGTACACAACTGTGTACACGAACTACTGAGTGTGACCCACTTCTCTTGAACTTCCCGATAAACACGAACATTTAAGATGTAAAATTGCCTATGCATCGTACTTTTATCGTTCAGTATTATTTGAGCATGCTGGTTATTGATTAGGTAACTTTTATTATTTTTAATCTTTGAATGTTTTGTTTTTCTTTAATTTTATATGTATACACATTTTATCATTTAAGTTTGTTAGAAAATTTGTGTGCCATAATAATGTATATAGCAAAAGACGACGGCGACGGCCCAGAGGCTTTCATAGCCCAGTTGCACTAAGTCATTAAAAACAATCACCGAGGGTAAGCAACATCGAAGCAGTCAGTACCTCGATGGTGGACCATGAGCGTCTCCGAGATGAGAGGTCACGTTAAGAGTCGGTCCCAGTTGCTATCATAACATAGCAGTCGCGAAGCTTAGTTAGAGGCCTTTGGGCGTCTTGAAAACATCCAACGCTAAGATTGCGTAGCCGTAATGTTGTCTTGTCAGTCCCCAATCCACACTCCTACAGGGTAGGGATTTATGGTTTTAACTCTCACCCGAGAGAAGACCCGAGCCCAGTAGTGAGACACTGTGGGTTATTGATGTAATGTGAGCCCCGCGTTTTGACCCGTGATTGTTGTTGTAAATTTACAACAACAGATGGCAAAGCCTCGAGGCAAAGCTAGACTAAAAAATTACTACTAAACTACTCTTGAATACTCTTCGTACATGCTATTTTTTTTAATCACTTCGGAAGGTAACAAACATCCATACGATTAATAGTGCAATGAAGTTAGTTACTTACATAAATGTAATATTGTTGTTTTTGTTTCCCAGAGAGCTGCGACCATGGTTTTATTTATTTTATCAAATACGTCAAAAAACATGGAACCGATCAAAATTTCCATTCGAAATGTAACACCATCTGTTACAAATGGATTTTTGCTTTTTTTTTCATAACACTAAGGCTCACTGAAAGCCAAAAAAATCACTTTTATAACACTCGCACAAGATTTCCTTACTTTTAAGTCTGGTTTAGGAACTAAATGTTTTACTGTCTCAGTAATTTAAAAGTAGGTAAATAGTATGGAAAACGGTAGTAAAATTCTGAATTTCCAAAGAACCATGTGAAGAAACAAAGAATAAACTAACAACTTAAAGTTTACAAAACTATAACCCGTGCGTAAAACTTTTGTTAAAATTGATATGTCCATCGGGCCATATCAGGAATTCATTGATACCTCATTTAAATCTGTTCAGTAGTTAAAGCGCACACAAACATGGTAGAGATATCCAAAGAAAGATCCACCACAGATGGGAGAGTCACGCTTCGGCAGGAATAAGCCAACTTGATCGAAGTGATACCACATGAGGCCTTCACAGAAAACCGGTATGAAACAGTGCTTGGGCTGTGTTTCGCCGAGTGAGTGAGGATAACGGAGGCCCATAAGCCATGCCCTTCCCACATGCCCCTCCCCATCCGCCAAAGACCGGCAACGCACTTGTGACGCCACTGGTGTTACGGGTGTCCATGGGAAGCAGTAATAGTTTAGCATCAAGCGATACGTCTGCTCGTTTACTCCCTATTAAACAATAAAAAAGTGCGTGCGTACAAAGTACACATGTCAGAAGTGAAACTTCTTAGCTCTCTCCCACCTCTCGCTCCATGGCACTGTGCGTGATACGACAATCGCTCTATCTCACTTTTTCTCTCGATCTTTCTCACTCGCTTGCTCCCTACTCGCACTCCATCGCTAGTTGCTTCATGCTACGTTCGCCCTGTCTTACTCTCTCTCAATCGGTCTCGATCGCTCTCTCTCTCTTTTTCGATACTTCCGTTGCATACTTGCGTGGCGTTACATTTGTAAAAATTTTACCCTCATGCGCCTAAAGAAGTTTCACTTCAAAAAATACATAGACTGCTAGAACTATTAGCCTTCACCTTAGTCAGGTAAAACAAATTTAGACCTACGTGATTTGATTGTTAAAACTAAAAACGACTTACTACCATTTCGAACCGAACAATATCCAAACAATAAAAGTATTTTGGAACAGTTATCGATACCTATTGTCAAGTTAAGCGGCTTTTCTAAACATACAAAACTAATACAACAATAAAAATCATACAATGCCCATACAAAATATTTTTGTTGAGTCGTAAACGTCGCTCATATTAATCCATAACTGCACATAAAACACAGTGCCATAAAAATTAGTGTTTAAAAGTCATAAAATTAATCGAATAGTACGCTTCGAATAGAAATAAGTGGTTGATTCGGATTGAGTGGGAATCGAGTGAACGATTTATCATCGCTCCCTAAAACCGACGGGGTTTTATGTCTAACACATCAAGGTGTGTAACATCACTTTAACAGGGTTATAGTGCAATCAAGTGATTAATGATAGCAGATAAATAGAAATTGAAATTGTCTTGTTATTAAAATAAAATATTCGAATATTTTATTTTAATGGTTGAAGTAAATGCCATCTTGTAAACGCTCAACAAATATGAATTAGCTTGGACTAATCATTTTTTGTTATATAAGAGGTCCAATCTATATCATTTGACGGTGACATTGTTTGTCAGGGTAGTGGCCTGCCTTTGTACAAGTTCCGATGACTTGCGATCTTTAGAAGTTTAGTTCACCTGTCCACCTTCTTAACAAACTCCTTATGATTAATCTCTCATAATTTAATCCAACTAAGCAGGTGTTCTATCATTAAATAATATTTAAAATGGTTCTATTAATAATTGGCATTATTACATAGTGATATTCTATTATTTTTCATGTACTTTTAATAATTCGTGCCCTTATATTATGTGAAAAAAGTAATTGAAATTGCAAAATAATACTCTAAAATCTTTTTTTGCGTTTTGGTTATCAACCGTGTAATACTGAAGGCTATTCCTAAATCATTAACGCCGGGAACTCCGATTATGATGCCGTAAACTGATATCAGTGCCTGAAACTATCCGTCGATGACATTTTTATCACGAACAGGATTCCAAGAAATTATTTGTAAAATTTTAAAATTCGTGTAATTTGAAAGATATTCGTTTCATAAAAAGGATTTTAAGTTTTCTATCGTTTTATTGCGATACAAGATATCTAACAATGATCTTTAAATGTCAGTTTTCATATACCCAAAAGGGTGGATAAATAATAATAATAATAAAATTTATTGCCCGAAAAACAAATAAAATACAATTCGTTCATCTTAAAACTTGTTATGTTATATCGAACATGATATAGCCTCCGTTGCCAAACTAGGTAGAAACTGGTGGATAGGTAGGATTGGATGAATCATACAATTTAAGTGTCTTGAATGGGAATAGCGAGGGATTGTTCACCACCACCCTTCAAACCTTTAAGAAAAGAGCGTACTCCTCCTTAAAAGGCCGGCAACGCACTTGTGACGCCTCTGTTGTTGCGGGTGTCCATGGGCGGCGGTAATCGCTTACCATCAGGCGATACGTCTGCTCGTTTGCCTCCTATACCATAAAAAAAATAGAACCCACTTCCTTGATATAGCATGATTAGGATCACTAAAGATCAACAATTCAGTCAAAATAATTTATATTAAGTGAATTGTAAATTAAAGTTCACAGTTTTAATATAATGTAATCAGTTTCACCAAATGGATCACGCAACAGAAACCAATTCCTTTTTTGGTTTCGTATTTTCTTGACAAGCGATAGGTGTACACAAGACTTAGATAATTTTTTGGTCACGTGATACGATCGCTCGACAAAATTATTTCAGCTCTGGCTCTTGTGAAATCCACGTATTGCATTTACAGTAAAAATAATTATATAAATTATTGTGTATAATTTCTACCTAGTATCCGTCTACGAATAAAAATAGATGAATAGTTTATGGGTCTTTGACAATGAACAGCACTGATCGCATACCCTCAGTACAATAGCCTACTCTCCCTACAAATATCGATTCCGAATTGTTCGCATACGTGATATAAAAAATAACCCTCGTCGGATTAATGGCAGCATGTCATAATTGTGTATGAAATAGTCATCTGCGCAAAATTCGTACGAAATTATAAGGAGAGCGGCAGCCGAGGGGTTAAATCTATTTGTCAAATGTGTCATCGCCCTTACAAATTTTAAGCGGTTGATATTCGAAAACAGAACATGCCAAATTGGTAACTTAAAAAAACAAAAGAGTTTACGCATTCTGTTTTCGTTCTAAATTTAAAATAACGCTTTCAATTTCGAACGAAAACGTAGATGCCTACCTATTTGCTTAAACAAGCTTAAATTATAAATTTAAATATACCCGTACGCAAGTACCTAATCGAGTAATCATGCGTCAAAAATGGAAAAGAGCTGATACTCTTACACTGACCGATATTAACTAAACATAGCTAAGAACGACCGCAAGAAAACTGGCTTTCAAATGAAAAAAAACGCATTGAAATCGGTCCATCAGACAGACTCACACACACACACACACAGACTGACAGACAGACATTGACGTCAAACTTATAATACCCCTCTTTTTTGGGGGGTTTAAAATAGTCGAATAAATGTTGTTCCTAAATTCAAATAAAAAAATGTATTTATCTGTCTAATCAATCATCATTTAACTATTGGCCTCTATTATCCATTAGGTATAGGTTTCGTAAATCAGTATGCATTCACAACAGTTGTACACTATATCTACTGTATACAATCAGTTTCGACAACATAAAGAGGCAACCATTTGCTTCAATTTACTATTTACAACTACAATAATTGAAATACCCATTCTATTATACAATAGTTGCGTGTGATAATACATATACAGGCAGGCGCGGCCCACGATATCACGTGATCAAATTGACAATCTTACAAAATGGCGCCAAGAATAAGAAAAAAGCGGCCTTTTTTCAATTTAAAAAAGTGGAACGCGTGGCTTTCAAATAGTTTGCTTGTCTATGAAGGTAGGTCAGGCAATTATCAACAGTGATTGTATAATACAGTACAAGAGTATTTTTATAAATGAAATACGTTATATTTAATAAATTTTTATTGTTTTTTATTGTCTATTTACTATTATTTTAATGTTTTAAAGTAGGCTTTAATTCATTTTAAAGGTCTATCTAATATTCATATTGTTATTGATATTAACTAAACCTGCGTGTAATTAAATAAATATTTTTGTAACAAGTCTGTATTATTATAAGGGAGTGGGTTATCAAAAACTCCCAGTTTGCTGCAGATGTTTAAAACACAGAGGCATTATACATATATTTCAAAAAAAAAATATATATAAAAATTCCTACAGTAATTAATTCGTAATAAAGACAAAGCTTTGAAAATTCGACGTACGTGAATATCACGACAAATTACCTAATAACGAACTAATTAATCAACAATGGTAGTCCCGAAATTTAATTTAGTAAAATTAAATATATTAGACGCTGGCAGAATTAGTAATCCATTAGTATACTCGGGACATATACCTACGCATAAATTATTCTTGATCATGACTCAAAGTCGGCAAGTAAATCCTCATTAACATAATAATATATGTACATATAAGTACAAAGAATAAGGCTTTTTGGGTAACACAGCACACATAGATACATTTGTATAGCATATATGTATAAACGCTAACATATTAATGCCCGTAAGGGAAGACATCTAAAGCTAGCCATGTACCTTAAAGTACCTATATCTGTCAGAAGTTACAGATATAGGTACTTTAAGGTACAGGTTCATGTGTATAAATGAAAATTAATGATCTCTATATAATGCAAATGTTTGACTGCACGGTTGGCCTAGTGATGTAAGTGGTCACCGCGGAGACGGCGAGGAGGGCCAGCTTTACGAGGAGTACCGCGAAGCGTGGAAAACTCTGAAGCTGGCCATTCGCCGCGCCAAAGAGGAGAACAGAAAGGAGATGCTGGAGGGTCTCGACCGTGACCCCTGGGGTCGCCCATATCGTGCGGTGCGTCAGAAGCTCCGCACGACGGGCCCCCCCTTACCGAGACTCTCCAGCCCAGCTTCCTGCAGGAAGTGGTCGAGGGCATATTCCCGCAGCGGGCGGAACACACGCCCCCGTCGATGGCCAGTTCGGTCGGAGACGAAGGGGGCAGAGAAGTCGACATTCCGCCCGTCAGGGAATCGGAGGTAGCGGCGGCTGTTCTTCGGATCCGATCCAAGAACACCGCCCCCGGGCCGGACGGGGTACCAGCCCGAGTGATGGCCACATGTCGGACCGCCTCAGGGAGGTGTTGGACGCTAGCTTGGCGTCCGGACGCTTCCCTGAGTGCTGGAAGAGCGGGAAGCTGGTCCTGCTGCAGAAGCCGGGACGGCCTGCCGACTCGGTCGCGGCCTACAGGCCCATCGTGTTGCTGGACGAGGCGGGCAAATTGTTCGAGAGGGTGCTCTCTGCCCGCATCGTCCGGCACCTCAGCGAGGTGGGCCCAGACCTGTCGGACGCCCAATTCGGGTTCCGAGAGGGGCGTTCGACGGTCGATGCCGTGGTGCGCCTG
>PKRV01000615.1:2300485-2470581 GCA_003709505.1 Hyphantria cunea
AAGTACCTGCACTCGGTCGCCAGGAGGGAATTGAGTCCCGCCTGCCACCACTGCGACTGCAGTGAGGACTCGGCCCAGCATACGCTGGCGGTGTGCCCCGCTTGGGCGCCGCAGCGTCGGGCCCTCACTGCAGTCATCGGAGGAGATCTCTCGCTGCCGGCCGTCGTACGATCCATGGCCGGCGGCGAGAGCAGTTTTACCGCGGTCGCGACCTTCTGCGAGGAAGTCATCTCGCAGAAGGAGGCGGCGGAGAAGGCCCGGGAGGACGATCTCCACTCGGACCCGATCCGCCGCCGGCGAACCGGGCAGCGGAGGCGCGCCTATCAGCGCCTCATGCCGCCCTGAGTGTGACCGCGGATGGGCAGGACGGGTTTTCCCCCCCATCCGCTTCACAGGCCAGTCGCGAGGGGGCGACATTGTGCGTGTGCCGTACGTCGCCTAAACTGAGAGGATATTACATCTAGAGACGGTGCCCGCTTCAGCGAGGGCAAGCGCTGGGAGGGGTCCGGATGGCGTAAGAAAGCGGTTCCCGGATCTCTCCCGTCTCAGGCGCAGAGTGGCACACCGTGTGGTTTTAGTCGGTTCGATTCCGACACACCGCTCCGCCGCAAACCCCGGTGGGGCGGTTTCCACACGTAAAAAACAAAATGTGATGTAAGTGCTCACCGCTTCCTACTGAGCCAAGTGCTATGGGGTCAAATCCCACATGGGACAACACTGTGTGATCCACAATTTGTATTTCTGAGTCTGGGTATTCTTTGTATTCGTTTCATGTATGTTTGTAAAGTTCCCCGCGACACAGGATGTATATTCGTAACGCGAGTGTTGTTTTTCAAAAGAAAAAAAGTACAGAGTTTTACAACATAGCTCTATTTCTTACAATATGATCTACACACAGTGTAGGAATCAACCACAAGTGTTATAATTTGAGTTATTTTTAAAGCTGCTTACATTGCCAATATGGTTGGAAAACGTCTCGCAGTGAAAACAATCTGTAACTGGTTTCGTGTTACTTATCAAGTTTGCCAAGGTTTTTGGACCATGCCAAAAACTATTTAGACCCATTCGTACTAATAGTATTACGAGGATAATACAAACCTTAGAAAAGCTTAAACTAGTTGCCACATAATATCTTAGTACCTGGATGACCGAGCTTTGTTCGTCATTATTTTTGTAGTAAATTTTTGATAGATTAGTAGATCGATTTATCGTCCCTGAAACCCCCTGTAAACTACATTTCATGAAATCTTTTAAGCCGTTTTCGAGATTCTGATTATATATATATATATATATATATATATATATATATATATATATATATATATATATATATATATATATATATATATATATATATATATATATTTATAGACATATTCTAGAATTACTAATTTAAAGGTTACATTACAGACACAATACTATATATTTTGAAATTGAAATATAATAAAGACTCAGTGTAGCAAGTATCTACATAAAAGAATTAGGTTTAACCTACTTAAAACTATTCAAATACTAAAAAATATCGCAAATCCTTATTTGCTAGATAAGAAATGGTGGAAAATCTGATTTACAATAGTATAACTAGTGGGCATGATACTTGTATAACTACAACTTTAAAAGGTTTTTTAAATTAAGTACGGTCATCGTCAAAATAACCTACACATTAGCAAATTGAAAATGATCTTTATTTGAAAACACGTAAACAATTATTTGACGAATACTTACTTTTGGAATTATTCAAGAATAGGGTTATGTTTTCACTGGATTAAATTGTATATAAATGAATAAATATTTCGGCCATCTAACACACAACGCCATCTAGTCCCAAGCAAAGCGGACCTTGTGTTTTTTTTGTAAATACATTTATATTATACATACAAAACACCCAAACTTCGGCACATATATTTAAGTATAATATTTGTAGATCATACAAACATTTGGACCGACACGGGAATCGAACCCGAGACAAGCAAAGCAGTCGCATACGTTGTCACTACGCCACCGAGGAAGTTACAAGAAAGGTGTTTGTGCTATGATGTTCCTAAACATGGATAGTGATCAGCTACTTATATTGCCGACTGTACCTTATTTCGATCGCCAATTATAAATTTGAATAAAGAATAGTACTCATCAATAATTCCTAACTTACCTATAAGTCCATCCACATCGCAGAGCCACAGAACGAAAAACAGCAATCCTACATGCACACATCGCGCGCAAAACGCCTTCAACATTTTTCCAAACTCATATCCCTTACGACCATTTTCCACCAAAAACAAACAAAACCAACCACATATTAATTACTAATCGCCGATTAAATCATCGTAATAGGACGGCCACTGACTCAATGTATTTTAATTGGATTTAAGGTTGAACGACATCGAAAATAAATACGCGGCAATATTAACGATAGGAGCGACACAGTTACCCCGTCGGAAGCTCGCGCGATACTGAACTGTCCGACCGTCAATCGGCAATACCAACTAGCTACATTCATTTCGTAGCTCTTCGTAGCGGAAAAGCCCAGTTTGCAAATTGATCCGTTTTTCATTTTAGCTATTTAACCCTCAGACGGTTTGTTTAATTGAGGTCTTTGTTACAAAATCACGCGTTTTATTGAGGACATACGAGACTGTAGGGTAAGTACGTTTGCGATTATTACTGGATTTTGGTGATTATAGGACCGTGAGAGAGGCTCGACCGGAGCGATACCACAGCATCATAGAAAACCGGTGTGAAACAGTGCCTGTGATAGCACATACAACATAGGTTTTACCGAGTGAATGAGGATACCGGGGGCCCATTCACCAGCTACCTATCTCCATCCCCCTCCCCATCACCCAAAGTTCGGCAACGCACTTGTGACGCCTTTAGGGTTACGGGCGTCTATGGACATAGCTTATCACTTACCATCAGGCGATAGGTCTGCGCGTTTGACCCTATTCTATAAAAAATGTAATTGGTTAAGAAATAGTTCAACCATAAATAATAGGATACCGAGGTTTAAGTTTTATGTGATAATTAAAATAATAATCAGATTATGACTGTCATTTGGTTAGCTTATAATAGAAAAAAAACTGAAGTAGTGTAAAATATATATTTTTAAATTATTCATAGAGATAAATAGCACAGTCTACTGAGCACTGGTTGTATTATATGATACTTAAAAAAGTGCCTCGAATTTTTTAAAAGAGTACTCAGTTAATGTATTGTAATTAGCATTTCGTGATAAATAATGGCAGTCCACAAAAACAAGTCACGTGTGCAAATTATCTACGCAATAACGAAGAAATCCATGTTTTTACTAGCTTTTATTTAGTTTCACCAGTCCCGATGTTTGCCTGTAATCAAATTTTACAAGTTAAATTTGATTCACTTCCTGATTTCCGATTGAGCTGAAATTTTAAGTATACCTTTAGTTCTGATGACAATGTTATTATATATAATCGGTATTACTATTAATTCACAATGGCCGCAGAAACAAAATGGCGTCTTACATATTTCTGAACAACCTACCAAATATGAGTATCAAATAAAAGGGCTTAAAGTTATTTTTTCATTAACAAGTACTAAAAGCTTGTTTAACAAAATACTTGTTTATAATTTTAGACAGCGTACACTTAATTTGTAAGAAAAATAACTGCCGTATTGTTAAGCAAATACAACCATTAAAATAAAATGGAAATAAAAGGTTTAAATAAAATGGTTGATGGGAAGTACATATTTTTTTGCGAATCTTAAAAATCATATCTGTGTACATACACTAGACCCGACAAAGTTAACACAAACAAAGCATATATCAATCCTGATTAGTCCTGAATTTTAGGCGACGATAGTTTCTTTAGGTGACTAAGACTAAATACAACTTCTACCTTTCAAAGTAAAAGAGAAATAAAAAAAAATATGTATAGTGAGAAAAAAAAAACATTTTAAGCCGTATTTCATGTTTTAGATAAAACTTCGGAGTCTAAAACTGCCCTCCGGTTTTTTTTGTGCGGAAATCCCCTCGGATGTCACTAACTGGTAGCTATGTCGGACTCGAAACGAGTAAAAACCACACACCGTCTCAGGTACTAGAGGTCGGGGAACCAGGTGCACCCTCAAGAGGAAATCCCTGAAACCCCGACGTACTCTAAACCTGACCTTGGTAACAGGTCCAAGCAATGCGAAAATTCTTGAAAAAAATAAACAATTTTAAACGTTTCAGAGTTAATTATTAAAAGCAAATTTAGATACCAGCGCGATACTGTGAAAATCAATTGTATTTTTGTAATTTTTATATACCCAGATGAACAAGTATCAGCTTGGAAAGTCTTAGGTAAAAATCCGCTGAACTGGTTCTACAGAGCGCGCAAGCGTGATCAAGAAATATACCAGACAGTAATTGCTTTTCCAATCTCACAGCCCGTTTATCAAATTTGATTCCTAATGAAATTGAAAAACTTATCAATATTAAGCCTATCTCATCAGTACTTAGTACATTAAATTCAAGTCTGAACCCTAGACCTCCAGACGACATTGCCTGCGTCAACAATACGAACATGTATATTACGTAGAGGCATGTTTTCATTCAATTTGCTTATCTCTTAAAGATTTATTTATACGTTAAGAGCGCGCTGAGCAATTTATTAACAGATAAGTTGAACTGTAGAATTTAAATAATTTCCGGAATATTCTTCAATTCTATTCTTTAAGACTTATTGTATAAGAGTAACTTTGTAAAGTTTCCAAGGTTTAACTACTACACTAAACCCCTTTGTGATTACAGACATGACTTCAGTGCAATTTTATTCATTCTTGAGACAGCATTTTCTGAAAAATATGTCTTATATATATTTACTCACTATTTTATAATGTTATGAGGCTCGTAAAATATAATGCTATTTCATTTCGTGGAGATTTGTGGTAATACGACGGTTGGTAATAAAAGTTTGAAAGCACAGACAGAATATCTCTATAAATAAAATGTCATCTTCCTAGCTTTTATTAATCTCAAGATTATTTGGCTACTAATTCAACCGGTTTTACTTAAATATGAGTTCCTTTACACAGCGACTGGCATCGGACCTCTACAATCCTGAATGCTAACTGAATTTCAACTAGTTGTCAGTATATTTTAGGGCACTGATTTATCAATAACGATCGCCATATATGTTCATGACAACCGGAAACCACGGCTAAACGTGCTCTCAGAGGCACGAGGGTGGAATACTGCCAAACTTACATACTCCAGACATGAAAAACGAAACAATGCTTTTTGGCCTGCCCTGGGAATCGAATCTGAGAGCTCTTAATCGGTAGTCGCAGAGACTAACGAGGTCTATAAATAAAATAAAATAGCCTTTTCTTACCAGTTTACTTCACATAAGTATACAAATTTCCAATCATCAAAACATCGGCACAAGTGTATCAAGATACCATTCTTGATAAGGTAGATAAGCCCCTTAGCAAGACCATATTTAATAACCAAGAATGGTTCTTTCAACAACACCCGACGCCGGGTTATTAAGTTCGATCCACCCAATCTTGGTTACAAACGAACGTTCCGGACTTCATCAGAACGGAAGACTAGCCGTCATATTGTCCTGATTTAAATCCACTGCATTACGATTTATGGTCAGTTTTAGAGAGTAAGGCTTGCTTTAAACGCCATGATAACTTAGGCTCCCTAAAACAATCTATGCGATTGGCAGTGATGAATTTTCCCGTAGAAAGAGTAGGTGCTGCTATTGATACCTGGCCTCAATGTTTAAGGGGCTGTATTGCATGCAGCCAATGGATACCACTACTAATAAGCTGAATATATTTTTAATGGTTTTATATTGCTGCATTAAAATTACACACTGTAACAGTTACAAATGTTACATACAATAAAAAAGTGTAGTTTTTCTTTGTAACAGTGTTTATGGCAAGACTAAGTATATATTACATATATATACATTTGTATGATACTGTCAAAGTCAGTTTTTTAATACTAGGATACCTCTAGACTACTAGTTTATTTCAGAAACTATGCTTAAATGTTTGTTAGTATGTTAAAGAAATCATTCTTTTTTATTAACATCATTGAAATGTATCATCTTTAAAACTATCGTCAGAGTACCGATGAAACGGTTGTCCGTCAACGATTTCGATTACCATAAAACCCGTTTTATTGCATGCATACGATTAACACGTCACCTTACTATTAGGGTCAACTAACTATTGGAAAATCATGTCAAAACACACGTGTATGGGTAAAAGGGCCGACAGTACAAATACAACCGACAAAAGGGCTTTCTTTGCATTCCCATCACGTTTGTGTCCTGTGATGTGAATTTATTTTTGTTAGACGATGTACAATGTTTATAGAAATACGTGGTCATATTTTTAGTTACAACTAGCTGTTCCCCACGCTAAAACAATAACCGTGGGTAAGGCCAAGGGGCGAAGCTAGTCTGAAATAAAGTCTAGGTTACTCCTCATATCATCAGATGTCTGCCAGTGAAAGTTCGGTCAAAATCGGTCCAGCCGTTCTAGAGATTAGCCGGAACAAACAGACTGAAAGACAGACATACAAAGAAAAACTGTTAAAAAAATATTTTGGTGTATGTATCTTGTGCACATACATATGCATTTAGTGAAAAGGTTATTTTAATATTACAACAGGCTCCAATTTTATTTATTTGTAAATATATATTGTCTGACCTGTAAGAATATTTCGAAAACTAGTGAATTTCATTACAATAAGTTTATTTCAAGAATAATAAAAAAGTAAGCACAAAAAATTTCTTGGCTCGGTTCGGCATTGGCGGCAATCGCGACTGCTTTGTTTAGGTCCTGTATTGGATTCGTAAGTCGAAAATGTAGGTCGTAAATGTCTGTACATTTGCAAATATTTGTTTCGGAGTTTTGGGTGTTTTCTATGTATTTACAAAACAAAGTCTAAATGTATTTAAATCAGTTGGCTTATTAATAAACTCTGCTTAGTTTGGGACTAGATGACGTGGTATGTTGAAATATAATGTTACATATTTGGATTATGAAATCAATGACACAAATACACTCCTCCCAAACTTCCCGCGCACTTCAACCCGCCCGTGCCGCCGAGCTGAATCTGTGTAGTAGGTACCTATTAAATATATTTGCCTAGGTTAACTGACACCGACTCCAATAATAACAATGACTGTAAACACATTAATCTGTAATATTTCAAGTACTTTTTAGTGCTTATTTTATTATTCGACTACGCAAGGAGGGTTATGTTTTTGGAGTGCATGTATGTGTGTATATTTCTTTGAGACGCCTTAGAGCCTAAACGGCTTGTCGTATTTTTATGCGAGTGGTGTCACTACATTCGTCTTAGTCGTGAGAGGGACACTGGGTACATCAAAATTGAAAAAAAACAAAATAAAGGATTATTGGAGTTAAAGGTAATCTAAACAAATGTTTTTAAAATACATGGAGTGTCATATCAATATAAATATATATATTTTGTTGTTGTTTGATGTCAGATTCTTGTTATAAAATGTTATTTATAACTTCATATGAATCGTCTTAAAAACAAAACAAATTATCATCAACTGCTTTTAGCAATCAACTGCTGGACATGGACCACTCCTTGGAAAGGTTTTGGCCTTTTATGCGGTATAAAAGACCAAAACTTCCATTCCTCCTGGCCAGATGATTACTGATTACTTTGTCTTTCTGTTTTCCTGCTGAGTTCGGCTTCGCTTCCTATAGTCCCATAGTCAGTTGACGAGACGAAAAAAGTAGTATTAGTGACTCATTTTATTTAAATAATGCCCGCCCGGTGTATTGTTACTGTGTTGAAAAGTACACAAAGAACACCCAGACTGAGAACAACAATTTGTGGAATACACAAAGTGTTGTCCCATGTGGGATTTGAACCCACAACAAAGCGCAGTAGCCACTAGGTCAACCGTGTACACAAACACTGTATTCTCAATACGTCCCAACTTAAATTGAAACACAAAAATTACTTAATAATACTTTTATTTTGTGGCGTTACTCATAATTACTAATTAATGCTAGTTACATAACACAAACATTCAATATCAATACATCTTTACAAAACATACAATTGGCCTATGACCCTATTTAACAATGGACATCTGCCAAAAAAGTTTGTATCTCAACCAAAGAGATCATATGAATTTTATAACTGCGCGTATATAAAAAACTTATGCTTATTATTCGAAAGATGATTTAAAAAAAATGCCAGTTTATATATTTCTCAAATCTGACTTTGAAACAATTCGCTTATATTTGCATTTTAAGAATACTAAATAAGAATCTTTTGGTCCACAATAAAACTAAGTAAAAAAAGTGACGTAACAACATTGATTTATTCTTTTATTGAAGACAATATTTAAATCTAAAGCTTTTAAGACCAGTTTCAGCACTGTATCTGGCGGATAACTACAAAATTTGGTTATTTGACATATCTCGGATAAAAATAAATATGACAGGTAACCATATATTTATTGGCAACTTTTATCTGGTACATAATGCATATGGTAGTTATAGGCGCCGGCACGCAACTTGGGTAGATTTCGACATAATGGGTACCCACATTTCTCGCATAGTACACTTATTGCCACAAATCAAAACAAACAAAATGGAAGTGTAGTCGTCTGATGCTCCGATCGCTTGCTCGGAACGGTGCTTCTACAATCCCCGCATCCGTTTTTTTTACCTGCGGAAATCCCCTTGTGCCTTCACCCCACCGGGGTTTGCGGCGGGGCGGTGTGTCGGAATCGAACCGACTAAAACCACACGGTGTGCCACTCTGCACCTGAGACGGGAGGGGTCCGGGAACCGCTTTCTTACGCCATCCAGAAATCCCCGCATCCCTCTATCAACCAAAGGAACACTAAAAATGACTTTTGTGCATTTGAATCTGGCCAAGTTACGTACCGGTCTCTATAACTATGGCCCTTTGTATAAATTTTTAGTAACTACTATTAAGGCCAATTACATGGTATATAATTACGCAAGTCTTAGTATTTTTTTGAGTGTATGAGAACGTCTATGCTTTATATACTCTTCAACTTCTTAACAATATGTTACTCTTCACAAAAGCCTAGTTTTTTTATATAAATTGAAGTATATACACGTATACTGTGATAATAAATATATAATAACAATTACAAAATCTTATTATAAATTAATAATTAACTTAAGAAAGTGTTACCGACTTCAATACGTCTAAATCTCGACTGTATTCGTATTTCTTTTTTCAATAGCTTTTGTAATGTGTATGGGTCTAACTGTTTTTAGACTTTCGCGACGGGACGGTACGGGACTTATTCGCGATAAAATAATCCCCGCAAATAAGTCCCGCTGAGTAACAAAAACTATGTACCTATGTGTATATGGGAATAAATCGTGATCGAGATTACATCTTCATAAATACTAAAAAAAAATTGTCCTAATCGGTCGTTTCTGGAATAACAAACATTACGAGAACATTTTCTATTTTTGAAGTCGGTTTGAAAATACGAGTAGATATACTTTACATTCAGAATAAAATATAAGTGTAATACGTAATGAAATACTACAACAGTGACAAAACCTTGTCTCAGTCAGTTCGTTTGCAACACTCTCACACCTAAACTACTTAACAAACTTGGAAACAAAACCTTTAACCAAAAAATTAATAATATATTATTTTTCAATAATATGTTTAAACTATCTTTTTATACTATGTTTCTGTGAATCCACGGCCATTACAAATAAACCTGTTACCTTAATCTAGCCACTGAAGTTATCATTGTTCTAAGATATTATAGTTTTGATACCATTTTGAATATATAAATGTTTTTTTTGATGAGATGGCAACCAGTCGGATAGCCGGACAGCTATTTCTGCCAATGCATTTAAAGTCTTCAAATCTTCGTTGCGATGAAATTAATTTAAAAAAAAATACAAAGAATTTGAATGAGATGAAAAGGGGACCGTTTTTCGAAAAACGATCTCCCATATACCTGTTTAGCAATAGGAACAGTTGACGCTTGTTCTAAAATGAGTAATATTTAAGTCTAGATTTTGACATATTTTTGAAGACGTCAATATTCGATAAACTGTCACAAATGAAATTTGAAGTACAAAAAAGCTGACAACTGTCACTTAATATTTTAAGTGACAGTTGTCAGCTTTTCGAAATAATTTATTGCGTTTGGTTAGCTAAGAGTATTCTTAGCTACTACGATCACGATATACAAATATATTTTTTACGAGGGTAGATACTAGGCAAGGTAATAGTTTAGGCAGTCTATGCACATGTTTGTATTTGCAACCGTAGCGCCTAAACTATTGAATCAATTTTATTAAAAATGACTTGTCAAAAATTTTTAATAAAAGCCTGGGTGACATGGGCTATTTTAATATAAAAAAAACCCATGCTATAAGTCCTCTATAAAAGTTTCTGAAACAGTTAGCTTATTGCCAACATTAAAAATCTATATTTATGGTGACTATGCCAGTCCATAACATAATCCAAACGTGTGTTATAATGTTGTTCTAAAGTTCATAACGCAACTCCTTTTTCAAAATAAGAACATTGTCAGGTGCCCGCCTTTCACTACCAAATACTGCGCGTATTTAAAAAAGGAACTGTTATTCGAATTCACGTCGTATCCCGCCATTTTTGTTCGATATACTATTTTTTTTTCTTTTTTTTAAAGACAACTCCCGCATTAGGAATATTCATTTCTGTGACACGGGGATCTTTACAAACATACATGAAACGGACACAAAGTACACCCAGACTTAGAACAACAATTTATGGATCACACAAAGTGTTGTCCCATGTAAGATTTGAACCCACAACACTTGGCGCAGTAGGAAGCGGTGTGGCGACCTCTGAAACCACTAGGTCAACCGTGTAGGATCCAACGTGATCTGCAAAAATGTATTACTTTATAAAGGATTCATGAGTGTAGATAAAAAATTTGTATACAACTGTACATAATTAGGTATATAACACTCGTGTTATAAAATATTTGCATAAGTAACTATTACGTTGTCGGATTATAGGTTTTAAAACTTTTTCTTGTTGTGAGAGGAGAAATTTTCCATACTATTATATGCATTAATGTTTTCAATTCTTATTTTATAAGAAATGCTATTAAGTGGTAAAAAGTATTTGAAACTTCTAGTTTAAACGTCAAGTTTCTTTCTGGTGTAAAGTTATAAGTCGTACGACTCTGTCTGATTTTATTTCAATACATCCATGCTGATATTACAAATTCGAAAGTAACTCTTGTCTGTTTGTACACTTTTACACTTATACCGTTGCATTTCAATAAAATTTGGTATAAACATACTACGATTCTTGAAGAAGGACATGCAAGCTGTATAATACTATTTCCGAATTTTACGAGATTATTAATTAGTGACCGGAAAAAGAATATGTTATGTATATATAGTTAAGTCTGCTTACTTAATACGTTCTTTATGTTAAAACCTAATACATACTTTTATGGCTTGTAACGCAGGGTGGTCGAGGGTGAAAAATAACAATTAGCAATGGACCTTTTTGATTGACCTACCGTCACTCCTAAGGATGATTTACAAAAGACGGATCGGATCGGATTGCACGCTGTAATTTAAAGTCAATATTACCAAACCGCGCAAAAGATTTTTTTATTGAAGTGATCCACACATAATGGCCTCGGGGCCTCGTAAGATGCTTTTTCACGTCCCGCTTATATTAATCGAGAAACACGTGCGCTGGTAGTAAGTTCCATTTTCTGACTGCTCGGTAAAGGAAGGAAGCCGAAACGTTTAGCTCGAGAGCGTATTTCCAGCAATCCGAAATGAATTTGAGCGCGCTAACGCTCGCGAAATTCCGTTCCGATCGGATTCTTTTAAAGAATATCATCCTTTAGTCTACGAAAAAAGTATATAATTCTTTATCTAACGTAGGACTATACGTAATTGTTGGAATATGTGGTACATGCTACATTTGTGGGAGGAATTCAATAGGCGTGGCAAACTTGAAATCGTCGGGGAAGAGTTTCGCTGCGAATGGATACATGAGTTTGTAGGACTGGCGGATTGTGACGTCAGCCACGCCGGCAATGTCACCAATTTCTTTCTGGCTGCGTTTATCATCTGAAGCCTGGAAAAAAACATAATATACTTGTATATAACATATTGATAACATTTTACGCATAAAATATATAACCTAGTTATGTTATTATGTCTGTGTGTGTGCGTGTGTACATCTCTAGGTGTAAATAATTATGTATTCGACTGTACTTTACCGTATGTATGTTTTAAATTTACATTAAACGCGTGTAAACTCATAACAAAAACAGTTAAGTTTTGTGTTAATAATATGTTCAAAGATTTCATCATGTGAAAATTCTCAAGATGATTGTGTGTCCGAAACAGACAGATCAAAACATGTATCTGTAAGATAAAAATATTTACAAAATGAAACCGAAAGTTTGGTTATTAATTTTCTGGAATCTATAATATGATGCGTAGTTTTAATCTAGAAGTACGAACAAAATAAAGGGAGGACTCTCTGTCCATGCAAGTGGACCAGTTCAGTCCAGGAGGTGGAGGCAGTACTAGCCCTGTGATTGATGTTGGGCATTTGTATATATGTAAACAAGCCCCTACAATGTTATGTCTATCTTTAGCTGACCCTGTTATCAGTCATGGCCGGAAGAAATATAGGTAAAAATTACAACTATCAATTCTAAAAACTATTGCACCAAAAAGTAAGAGAATGTCATAAAGATAATAATTATAGTACATTATTCAATTATTGTGAGGTTTTTTCCATATTTATTAAACATAAGCTAATGATGCATAGGTCTCGACCTACACAATACACAAAAGCTCAAGACCCGAACATTTACACACACTAAGCTATCTACCCCATTTTAATCTATCATTTAGATTATAGATATGTTTAACTATACTGCCTCTGTGGCGCAGTGGTAGCGAATGCGACTGCTGTGCAAGAGGTCTCAAGTTCGATTCCTGATTCGGACCAAATGTTTGTATGGCCTGCTGTTTTTAGGTGTATGTATTTACAAAAAAAAAGTATAAAGTATTAATATCAGTTGTCTAGAACCCATAGTACAAGCTCTGCTTAGTTTGGGACTAGATGGCGTTGTGTGATAAAATGTCGGAACATATTTATTTATTTATTTTATTTAACTCATTGTGCAGTATTTGTTATAAAATATATTAAACTCGTTGCCACGAGAAGTGATTGATAAATACTAACAATTTATCTCCAAATGTACAGAAATCGAGGAATCTTTGTGACATTTCTAATGGGGAGGGAAGATGTGAATTTTTGACTTGTATACTCTCAGCGAGTGAATCACCTACATACAGGTCCTTTTTTTTAACGTTTGGAATCCCCCTCGGGCCTTCACACCACCGGGGTTTGCGGCGGGGCGGTGTGTCGGAATCGAACCGACTAAAACCACACGGTGGGCCACTCTGCCCCTGAGACGAGAGGGATCCGGGAACCGCTTTCTTTCCCCATCCGGACCAACATACAGGTCCTACACTAAGGCATCTCTTGATTTATCTGCTCAACTAGCGGCGAATTACTAACCACTTATAAACCTAAGATAGGTTTTATGTGTTTAGGTCAAGATATGTCTTACTGTAATAGGGAAATGCATAAAAAATTTATTTGTCCCAAATTTGTTTTTCCAGATTCTTTATTGTTTTTACAATATACTCAACGGGTATTTTATTTAGTGGATATTTAAACTCAGAAAACATTAAATAAAAAGTAAAAATTAAGGGAGGGAAATTCAAACTTACGAAACGTTTATTATTGGTCGAAACGAAATGTGACGACGATGATCATGCCATTGAAATTATCGGAGTCAAAATTCAAACTGTATTAGTAGTGTTAGTGTGAAAAATTACTTCCTTCCATTGTTTTTATAGCAATTAAAACCGTTAGTACTTAATAAGTAACTGAAACACTGAATAGTAAACAAACACAAAATGAAAATGACATCACTGCCTGTGTATTAAGCGCGCGCAAAATGGCGGCGTTTGAATAGCTCAAATTTAGCCAGTGTTTTAAATTTCAGTTTGAAATTAGTTTAACTATTTTTAAGCCTGTTTACATTTTTTCTATGATATAGAGACGTAAATGATCAGATTATGAAAGAAAAAAAAAACATGCATATTCCTTATTGTACGTTTTTTGGCAATAAATAAAAAAACACGAGAACTGATATAGGATCCAGGATAACTCCTTAATTAATTACGTCTTCTATTATATAGTATTAAAGTATGTTTTTGTTGTATGCGATAATCGAAATATAGTACTATGTTCAACAGTATTATTATGTTATTGAAATTATGTGTTTCAATAATAACTAAAGGTACTCACGGTTTGACACTAAAAAATCTTTTAGTTACATATTTTATCTCCATGTTTATGTAAAAAAAAGTAGGTGAAGAGGTCACGGCTAATACAAAGATAGTTTGATAGAAGTATTAGCACTAGATTTTATTTATTTAAAATGTTCAATTCACACACTACATATGTGCAAAGGTCGTATGTATTTGCAATTAATTTGTTGCAAACAAGTGGGCCTAGAATTTTCCGATAAGAATGAATATTGGTTGCATACGCATTTCATGTTTATTTTAAAATTTAGAATTACATAATTCATGCCAATATCAAAAGTCAGTGTCAAGTGTCAAATGGCAGCTCAAACAGATTTTTTTTACTGTTCATTGGCGATGACAAAATCTTTTGTATTCTTTTTAAAGGCCAACACTAATGAGATGTATTTGAATATTGCTTTAAAAAACCTTGGCAATACAGTATTTCATTAGTGTTTTGTGTAACAATGGTAATTTATATTTTAAATGTATATTTAAAAAGGTATCGATTTGTATTTTTAAATGTACATATAAATGACAATGCCTTAAACAGTCATAAACTAAACTAATAATAATAAAGAATTACTAGTAAAGTAATAATACATATAGATCGCGTTAATCCTCATATTGAAGTGTATGAATGAATGAATGAGTATGTTAGAAAAGTTTTAAAGGTTTATATCAAAAAACTGAATGTTAGACGAGAATGATGACAACACATGATGAACAACAATGACATTGTGGGACAAACATAAACTCATGGGTTGTATTACTATGGATTCAACTAGAATACAGAACAGTCACGATTTACATATATATATATNAGAATCACAAATTTCACCACAAACCCGTCACGATATATATATATATATCGTGACGGGTTTGTGGTGAAATTTGTGATTCTTGACCAACCCGTGACTTTGTTCTGTATTCTATATATATTAAAGACAAGTGCAACTAACCTGTGAGGCCATGTAAATAGCAGCAGCAGCAACAGAAATGGGACTGCGTCCAGAGACAATATCCAATTCGCCAGCTTTTCTTGCGATGTGAGTGGCAGCTCTTTGTACCAAGTTCGGTAGACCCAAGTTTGAACAGAACCGTGACATGAAGTCTGCAGTGGTTATAAGTTCAACTGAAGTCTCCAGTGCCTTGAGGATCAGTTTAAAGCATCGGCCAATTTCCTTCTTACTGATTTTGCTGACGGCGCAGATTTCTTTAAATGTTCGCGGGACGCCTTCTTGACGACAGGCTATGTATAGACAAGCTGATGCTATGGCGTCGTTCGCTCTGCCTTTCAGATTTTTACCGTCATGTACCTGGCGATGTCAAATAGTCATACCGTTATAATATTACACGTTTTTTATTAGCTTCAGCTGTATGAATGTATGTGTCTATTTTTTTGTAACCGACTCCTTTGGACTTGATTTTGACCCACATCAAACGGATTCCATTAAAACTTAGTAGACTTATCGAAGGAGCGACGACAATACAATAATTTGGAAAAATAAATAAACAAATATATTTAAATAATTAATAGTTTAAAAACTAAAAAACCGAGGGGTGCTTTCTGAAAATATTTCAATTATGTCGCCGCACGCTGTTTTACTTTAAAATTATGTTCTACTTTTTCGCATGGTTTATTTATAAAAGCGTTTCTTTTTAGTTTTTGAAACTATTTATTTTTTAAGTTTAATGTAATTACCTATTATAAAATTTAAATAAAGAGGTACTTAAAACAATTTATTTTATAAACATCTAGGCAATAAGTTGATATATATATAATTGTCTCTGCTCTCACTGCTCTCATTAATCTATGACCTACAGTCAAGGGTCACAAGGCACAGTTTTGAGTGCCACATACTAAAATGAAGAGATTTAAATATTAATGTCAGTCGTTCATATAAAATTTGCCAAACCAAAAGATATATTATCTTGATAGCCCCAAGGCATTATGGTGTGCTTAGCAGTCGTTTGTATAACAATATATATAGACAATGCAACAAATAATCACTACTCAGACCTGAATGCCAATATAAATTGAATGAACTAACAGAAGACAATTCTTACATATACTAGCTGTGGCCTGATACCCACAACAGAAGGTAGACCTTACAATGAATAACAGGGTTCCAAAATACTTTCAGTTTCATATTTTTTATAAAAACTTTCATGTATATGTTTGTTGTAACTTTTTGCAAATGAATAATAATTATTATATAAGGTTGCCTGGAAGAGACTGCTTTAGGCAATAAGGGCGTCCTTTGTACACTCCATCTCACATTTTATGTACTCTCTTCTAACTGTAATATTATAGTGATTGTGTGAGTGTATTATAGTATAAAGAGTTTTCTATCTGTCTATCTATTATTATATCAGTAAGTAAAGTCAATTTCGAGGCCATTTACTACTTGTACACAACCTATTCAAATTGTATCCAGACAACTCTCGCGTTAGGAATAGTCATTCTGTGTCGCGGAAACGGACACAAAAAACACCCAGACTCAGACCAACAATTTGTGGATCACAAGTGTTGTCCCGTGTGGAATTTGAACTCATAACACCGCGACCGCTAAACCACTAGGCCAACCGTGCTCATCGCTCAAATATTTGTTAAATTTCATAAATTACATTATTCAAGTGTTTAATGAATTACACAACTTACCTGTTTAAATAGATTATTAGCCCTGTCCACAATTGTTTTTGGTAAATTTATCCTGTCTGCCATTGTGCTGATTTCTCTAAAGGCGTTTATGAGAGCCCTGTCCGTACTGCTAATGTTCCTGCGATTTTGATACTTGGAGACACCGAAACTGTCAAACGAAGCATCGCCTCGTCCTGGTCCGATGATAGTGGAGAGATCTCCACCAGACAATAAAGGATTTTCTGGACCACCGACACGAGATGGGTCAACGCCTGACTTCTCATTGCTGAATGTACGCCATTCAGAACCCACGTCAATTACTCTGAAGTATAAGAAAACATAGTTTAGTTATTTCAACTCCATCCGTCCATATGTTGACATACTAAAATTAGGCAGAGTCACACCAAAATGGGTCGATACAAATGAGTAAGTGGCTTAACTGACCACTCAACTAACACTGCCCATGAACACCTTAACTAATTCACAGTTACAACCCATAGGGTCATCTCTCCAGCTTCATTAAAAGATGTGTTTATGTTCCGGTAACCACACTCAATTAATCAAAAGGTCTTTGTATCACACTGGACAGGTCAGCTTATTTGTTTTGAAGCATTACTCCACCACCTAGTGTCACCACCCCTTACACTGTCCCCATCTGGCTATTGTGGTATAGTACGCCAAAACATCTTTTCTAAAGAGAGGTTTACATCCAGCAGTCGTCAGTTAAATGCCACTGATGTGAAGACTTTCATAAGCCGTTAATATGGCTCTCCTACACAGGAAAATGTGTTTTTGTATTTGTTTTTTTTTACATATTTTTTTTTCTGTCCCAAGATTGCTTGGAAGATTTGCTTTTTAGCGATAAGGCCGCCATTTGTACACGGTAACTATATTCTTTTTTTTATATGTATACTTTATGCACATTAATAGTGATAAAGGTGGACTTAATGCCGTATGCATTTTCTACCAGTCGACCTTGGTGATGCAAAGCCAACACAAGGTATATGCACAAAACTAAACATATAAGTTTATATGATATATATTTTTATGTAAACTGATATATCTGGTGTACAATAAAGTGTATTCTATTCTATTTTAAAATTAGTGCAGACAGAAATTTGACAACTGAGGTGACAACCCGAAGGGGGCACATTAGGTACTCAAATACAAATATATTTCCTCTTTAAGAAATCAATTGTATAACTGTTGTAATTTACATGACTGAGGAACGCAGAACAGTTTTGACAATGTATTATTCAATTAGGTGTACTAACATACATTTGAAATAATGTACGTATTTATGTGATTTCGAAAAACTAGTTACAATGTTACAAATTTAATATTAATATGTAATCGACAAATATACCTATGTTTGTTTGCTTTTAAACTCTTGATATTTTTTACTACAATAAGTAGCATATACAAAAAACATTAACTCTAGAACTAGATGAATATTAATTAATAATAAAACTATTCGTGTAGGGAGCAAACTTACACCTGGCTACCTAATCATATTGAAGTGATAACTGCTATCCATATTCCTCTGACACTCAAAGACAAGTCCAGACAATTTACCTGTGTTGTGATTACAACTAATTAGGTGGAGGGATGCAGTATCTATTATAAATATTACTGGCTGACTTGGTAAACGTAATTTTGCCATAAAAATAAAAAAATATATAGGGGGTTGATCGTAGAGGGTTGAAAATTTAGGTTGTATGTATTTTTTAATGCTGTATCATAAAAAAAATAAAAACAATAATATTGTTGGACTACCTATAACATTTAGGGGGATGAAAAATAGACGTTGTCCGATTCTCAGACCTATCCAATATGAACACTAAATTTCATGAGAACAGGTCAAACTGTTTCGGAGGAGTTTAACTACAAATTTAAACTGCCACGATACTAGAATTTTAAACATTTGATTGATAATTATATATAATAATTAAATATAGAATTCAGACTAACAAATAATTATGATTTAGTTTGGTCAAATAATAATCCAATAGTAAAAAACATCATGCAATGGTTTAATGGTTTAACATTAATCATTTAATGAAAACCACAAAGGGGATGACTTATTCCTTCAGTTGCACTATTAATTCAATCAACAAAAACAATAGAATCATTTAGAATGAATAATGTTTTGTATCTTTAATTTACAAAAATCACATGTTGCATTCAATGATACAAATTCTTCAACTTTATTAAAATATATTAGCATATATAAGTATGTATATACAATAGAATTCAACTAGTTAATGGTTTATATTTTGCATACAGTATGGTTTTAGTATTAAAAGTAGACATTTAAATGCCTAATGCATTCAATGTTCCCAGAACAACACTCAGAACGACAGAAACAATAGTATTATTTATGAAACAATGTCTGTATCACTGTAAAAATCTAAACATAATATTTTTAAATATTTCATATCTTTAATAAGCAATCATTATTGTCGCAGCCAATTGCTGGACTGATTTATGGCTGTTTTCAATAACATAATCTTTAGTTAAAACTGGAGATAGTCTATATAATTCTTCAATGTGATTGATTCAATACTATCATATTTGAAAGTTATTATTTTTCCTTTGGATCACTTTGTTGTCCATCTGTCTATCAAGACCCTTTTTCTACGAAACGAGTGGAGGTATCGAACTGAAAATCATATCAATTACTTAGATCTAATGTTCCTGGAGTTGTGAACAAAAATCAAACTTCTAAACCAACGCAATCAAAAAGATACAGCCGTTTATATTACAAATTTTTGACACCCGCAAGGGAAGCAAAACCTACAGTGTACTTCCAGTGAACTTGGAAACTTGAAATAAACATATTCCAATCTTGATACATTTTGATGTATGTGAGGAGTATTATTGTCCCTAATCATTCTGCAGATGTCGTAAGAGTTGACCAGAGTAAAATACTCAGGATATATGAAAACTTGACACATGGCTATGACAATCTATCTGACCAGTACTGTATTTTACGCCAAAATCTCTTTTCTAAGAGAAGGCCTATGGCCAGCAGTGAACTATCAAAGGCTGTTCTTTTTCTTTTATGAAATAAGGGTAAACAATCAGACATATCATCTGGTGGTAAAGGATTACCAAGGACAACCGCAGCACCAGAAGCATCACAAGTGCGTTGCCAACATTTAAGGGTTAGGTAGGAGGATGGGGTAGGGGATAGGGTATAGGCCTCTGTTATTCTCACTCAGATTTACTGTGAGGCAGTAGTATCACTCCGGTCGAGCCAGCCCATTCGTGCCGAAGCTTAGTACTCCCATGTTATATTTTTTTCTCATTTCTTGATAATGACAACACCTTATACAAAGATCTTGCAAAACTCGATATAACAATTAATGTATCATTACAATATTTTCTTGATATACTTAACAAATGGGAACCAGTTTGTGGAGTTGATTACTCATTAATTTAATTGTATGATAAATGTACACACAGTACACAGTTTTTCTCTTAATATTGCACTCAGGCTGTGCATGCACAAACAACATTAATTACAAGTACCTACGCATATATTTCCAGTAACCAAATTACGCAATTAATATCCAATTTCATAGTTGACCTCGAAATAATAGAAATCAAATACATCACTTGCATTTGTTCAATAACTTTGTTATTGTTACGAAATCGCATCAATAAT
The DNA here is from genome assembly GCA_003709505.1 of Hyphantria cunea. Classification (NCBI taxonomy): domain Eukaryota; kingdom Metazoa; phylum Arthropoda; class Insecta; order Lepidoptera; family Erebidae; genus Hyphantria; species Hyphantria cunea. The sequence continues at coordinate 2,321,188 of PKRV01000615.1, forward strand.
GGAAAGCTTTTAGACATTTCGTAAATGTTGCCAAACAATTGTTTTGTAGCTTACCTATCACCTACTACCAGACCGCATTCAGAGCATATCATATCACCAGCCCTGTAATCTTCGATAAGTGGCGCATCTGGATGCGCATAACACACCACCTTATTTGCCTCCATTCTGAAACCACAAAAAAAAGTAGGTTCATCATTCATCAACAAGTAGAAATCATACCGTAGGGTAACAACTTTGTCAGGGTTTTCTACACTTATTTAACACTGTAGAAAACTTACTTAAAACCATAATTAACATTAATGTTATTCGGCTGTACAAAACATAAATAACGTCCATAATAACGAAACAGGAATAAAAATAAAATAGAAAAACAGACCTCGACGTGCTCGCCATGATTGTCAAGTAGCTATCATAGACAACAACTCAACGTTTTCTAGGATTGTAAACTTGGCGTTGGATACTGAACATTTGATTTCACCATAAACAATTCAGATCCGACAATTTTCGGCCTTAAAGGTACCTAAGGAATATTAATGTTTTTTTATTGAAAAATATGATGGATAAGATCGAATTTTGGTAGAAAATGTAATTTACAATTTATATATGTAAGTAATAGTTTATTCACAATTGTTTTGTGTTTAATTTGTTGCCTGAATTGACGCTAGTCTAAATAAAATCTACACAAGATGCCACTGTTGGCAGTGTTTTTTAATCACTACCCATTTGAAATCGATGTATGAATTTGAAAGAAAGACTATTTTAAAGATGATTTGATAGGATAATTGTCAATCGTCGGTAAAAAAATATTGTTATTATACGTATTATGGATACTCCTTCAGTTAATATAACAACTTTCTCGACAGTAAAGTTTTTGTAACCTCAACGAACTTTTACTCGTACTTAGGTGTATTTCGGGAAGATTCCGATGAAGAGATCGATATGTTTAGTACGGATGCACACATTCAGATTCCGGATTCGGATTCCGAATTCCCTTTTCGCGTTCAGAATTCCGTGAGCCTAGCACACAAGAAAGGTTTTTTGAATGAGGAATATTTACGGTTTGTACCTTCAAAGATATTTTATTGAACACACGATAATAGAGAATTAGTGTTTAATTACGATCGCCCTTTCGTTAATATTATTATAAATATTACAATAGGTACATATTTATTTATTTACTGACCTGTATTTTCTGATCAATGTGATTCATTCGGGACTATGAATGTGAAAACAATTTTGGAATCAGAATGCGGATTCGGAACGTATGCGGCCGGGCGTCAAATGTTACGGAGTGTATGGATCCACCCAACTCACAGAGTGAAATGTTCAGCCGATTTCGTGGTAGATGTCATACTACATTATAACACCTTTCCGTTGCGCTGTGTATTGCGGTGTTGATAGTACAAGGCACTCTGTACCAAGTACACAATTCATGTCATATAGATTTGCAATCACCACCAGGACGAACTCATCCTGCGCCAACTGTTTGAAACACTCTAACAGCGTGTAACTTTAACTCATGTTTGCTCATTCTCAAACATTTGTAAAAATAACCGGTTACTTGTAAAACAGTGAAAAATCAATTTAATTTAAATCCAAGAGAATGGAATTTTTTATTAGTTAAATATAAAATTATTTTTTAGTTTTCAGTTTATTAACTAATTGTATTTAATTAATATACTGAAAAAATATCTACAAAATAGGGCTCATGGCGATTTCGGAACCAGAACCACCATGTTGAATTCTCTTTTTTTAAGTGAATACTTCTTTAGCCGCGTTGAGCACTTTGGCAGGAGAAAATCTTAAGAGTTCGCGTTACCGACGTGCTAATGATTGATATTGATAATTTTAATTTAAACATTAAATTTCTAATTTTACACATAAATTTCACAAATAACATTCTAAGTTATAAGTTTTTACTTCTATCGATAGTCCTTTTTTAGTATTATTCGGACCCTTAAAATAGTAATTATGCCTTGAGAAAGTACGGTAAAAAAAGGAGTTGCCAATAAAATTATTTTACAAATTTTGAAATATTTTTTTTAATAACGTAAATTACAATTCTAATTTTTTAATACAAATATTCAAAATCAACCAAACACAATCAAATAATTCATGTCATTATAATAACCCACCCCGGATCGCTCTCAGCGAAAAAGTGCCCATGACACTAGCAGCGTTGCCCCGCTGGATAGCAACGGCCATCCATCTAAAAATTGGACGTTTTTTTCTGGATATTGCAAAACAACTATTACATTTTTTGTAGGTGTTAGGCCTATGTGTGATTCACATTTTTCTCAGTTACCTACTGACCCACTAAAGAAAAGATGCAGTAGGTAGGTAGATATTGTTAAATATTGCACCAAACGTCACACTGTGTAATAAGTGGCCACAATGTCACGGCTGCCCCGCTCTCGTCATCTGGGTCATGGACAATCACAATCGACATATTGGCAAAGTGAGTCGCAATTCATTTTTACTAAAGAAACTAAAGCTGAGGTGTGTTAAGATGCTAATATGTTACCAATTAAATTATTTCTTAAGAAAAAATCATTTAATTAAGAAGTAATAAATAATTCACAATTTACTCTTTTATCTCAATATTTTTTTTGACTTTACGTGTATGGTCGACTAATAGTGGTTTACCAACTTTATTGCCATAGATAATCAATTTTCCTTATGTTCCTGTTAATAGTGAAGTTATAGCTGGCTGGCAAGATTTTACGATTTAAAAAGTAGAAAGTTAATTTGCTTTTTGATTTCACTAATAAAATTAACTTCTCATAAGAGACTTCTTCTAATAAGTAAGTTTTGCCAGAAGTCCATTAAAAGGTTCATTAGGGTTGGTAAACACAAACGATACCTACTACTAGTTTCGCAAGTTAGCTTATCTATCTCTAAAGTCTAAAGTGTTTATTCTTTAGGAGCCTTTTAACACGTCTTTTGTCATACACCCATAAGATAGATATAATTAATATCATTGCCAATTGAAATTCTCTTAAATATTTCATCATATTTTGACTGACTAGCCTGAATTTAAACCGGTTTTCGAGAGAACTAGATGACTCATTAAAGACAAATATATTACGTACCTACTTATATGTACTTATACCAGTATTTCAAAATTTATACATAAGAAACATATTTACTGGTACAAAATAGTTTAAAAGTAAATTGTTCACATTTTCCCCTTTATTTTTAAAAAACAGCAATAGGAATATTACCGTGTCTTGGGGACTTTACAATCACACATGAAACGGGTACAAAGAACACCCAGAATCAGACCAACAGTTTGTGTATCACACAAAGTGTTGTCCCATGTTGAACCCACAACACCCAGTACAGAAGAATACAGCGAGTTGACCGTTTAAAACACTACGCCATTCACACAGTGAATTTTGTGTTGCCACGTAAGAATTAAACTATCGCAACAGCGTTATGCGTAAAACAATGTTGTAATTACTTGCACATTAGATTGATTGTAATAGACAAACCAACCTCTTGGTAATAAAACCAGTATCTTAACCAATATATAACGATGTAACAATCAGCTAACATAATGTCTTAAGCAAAATGTGTACAAAGAATCTAACATTACTTAGAACTTAGTAGGTCAATGAGTAATAAAATATTGTGTGTTAAATTATGGTGGGTATGTCATTAGAAATATAAATAATACATTATGCAATAGACCCCTTGAGCTCTGCAAATTATATTTGCATACATTTATGTATAAGTATATATACGTATATTTCTGCCAAGCCTTTTTTCCCAAAATTAGTTGGGGTCGGTTAAAATCTACTACGATGCGGCTGAACTTCGATTTTTAGACATTTTTGAAGGACTCTGTAACCTTAGTAGGTGCGTGACGATATTGAAATTCGAACTTTTTAGAATCTCATAGTACCCATGATGATTGTTGTCAATTCTTCAGACGCTTTTGCATGGCAACTGGAATCAACGGGTTAACGACTCGATATATTTAGAATTATCACCTATCATTAGGCTAGTATTTCTAAACTTTGCTATGTGATAACTAGCCTATATTTATGTTAAAATATTTACATTATTTTTATATAAATGTCTTAATCTAATATGTAAAATTCTCGTGTTTGTTACCAAACTCCTCCAAAATGGCTGGACCGATTTTTATGAAATTTTGTGAGCATATGGGATAAGTTTGAGTATTACTATTTTGCATACCGCAAAATGATAAATTCAAAGGCAAATCAACGTTGGCCGGGTCAGCTAGTACATTTATATATATTACTAATTGACGATTGGGATGCGAGAAAACCAAAATTCCATTATCCTAGCTCCTAATGAAATAAACCAGAGTGTAGTTAATGGGAGAGGCCTATGTCCAGTATTGAACTGCGACAAACTGATGATGGTAATGAGTTAGATAAATTAATCATATCATGATTACTGATAATCGAAAAACGAATCTATAATTTCCTACCTAAACATAAGTGTCTTTATTTATATAAATATCAAGATATCACTTAATAATATTTCTACACAGCAAAAATGTCGCACTAACGCACACTGCTTTATACAAAACAAAAAATATGTATTGTATGTAAAGAGGCGGAAGATCCTACACCAACATTTCAACGCATTTTAAAGCAAATGCGCTCTTTGTTCTGTGTGTGTAGATACTATTAATATAACAGTATTTAAGCTGCAGATTTAATAAAAAAATCCTTGAAGATGCTTTGACTCTGGAGGAAGGCGTTCGCGGGAGTATGGATCTGCGAGCAATAGCTAGTAAATATTAAAGTTCGACAATTCTGAGTTTCAAAATCCAATAAATAATTTCCAAGAGCACAATGCCTAATTGTGTACTAGTAGTGGCAATAAATTATTCCCGGTTCACTCCCTTTTAGAATATACATATGTGTGCAAACTACGAGTATATTTGTACACACTTAAACTTGTGTATTAAGCATAAATAACCTTAATTTTTATTCTACCGATTTTTACCTTTCTAGTCTTAGCTTTAAAAAACTATAGATAAAAAAAGGTTCCTTAAATCTAGATTCAATATATATGTATGAGTTTGTAAATGTTTGCCTATAAAAAGAACCATATTAATTGAAATTAAAACGAAATGTTAATTCTTATCTTTGTAAATAAGCGCTTTTGAGGAAACCCAAGTTTTAAATGCAACATCTTGAAATGTAACCTAAACATTTTTGATTCATTTTCATAATACTCGCATGAGTAAAAATATTGCATAACGTATCCTGACCATAGAGTTCATCATGCATGACAAATCCACGGCCGTATCTACAGTATTTCAACATTTTCGTCCTTATAACACCGTCTCGTCGCTTCATCCAGTTAATTTCGTCATAGTTTCGTGTGTTTCTTGCACTGGCGCAGGCGTTTCGTTGCAAAAATGTTACTTGCATCAACTATTGCATTGGAAGTAAGGTCATTCCGACATGAGCCAAACCTTAGACACCCAAGGAAAACTGGCTATGTGTCCAATTAGAGAGGCATTTAGGAGATTGGGCGGACTACCTGGTTTTTAGGGCTTTTAATTGTGTAGGTACTTTTTCTCCTTTATTTACATATGGCATTTATAAACACCGTAAGTATCTATTTTTAATGATGAGTTCGTATTGTTTACAATATAATTTAATCTGAGTGTAAAAGAAAAATATACATTATATATTTTTTCCAGAATAGTACGTACCGACTTTTACTAAAAGTACCTAGATGATCGAGGTTTGCTTGGTTTTTGTTTATGGTAAATTTTCTACAAATTAATCCCAGCTAGATCTATTTATTGCCCTTGAAACCTGTATACTAAGTTTCATGAAATTCGTTGGAGCTTCTGACATTCACATTGTATTTATGTATACAAGATTAGCTCATTTCATCATAGGAAGGTTTAAGATTACAAATATCAAGTCAGATAATAGGCAAGATGACAGTTACAAAATTATGTATTTATCTGATGAAATGAGGTTCATATAGTATAAAAATCTTATTTATTTTCATATTTAGAGTGACATTAACAGTTAATTAATAAAAATAAAACTACAAAATACAGCAATCTCTCATGTTAAATTGAACACCTATCGGAGCTAATTACGTCACATAGGTAAAAAGTTCACTTTGTTCGGATATAATCGACGATCACTTAACTGTATATAAGAGCTATAATTGTCACTCGTTGAGAAATAGACGTCGCATCTGTCACAAACAGACGCCATGACACCACTGCGTTTTGGCGTGAATTTTAAACTTAAAATTTAATTAGCAATTTTTTTTAACTAAAATTTGTGTTTGGAGAGGCCTATGTCCTGCAGCGGGCTGCGCTGATGATGATGATTATGAAACATAACTGTTATTGAAATAAAATAATTATGAACTAAATAGTTCCAAACATCATAAAACAGTTTTTGAAAATTAGACATCAGGCCTATTATAGTATAGTTAACTAAATATCATTCAATAATTATTTAAAATAATATGCAATCGTTTCAGGGTTCATTTATTTGACCAAATTGAAGTCACCATCATCATCAATAGCTTAAAATAGTCTTGGACTTATGTTTCTTGCAGAAAGAAGATTTTGAACCACTATTACAAAATTTGAGTAAATTTTAAAAACGATTTCTATATAAAAATAAATCTTCTGTGCGTGTGTAGTTGACTAAGCTAATCCTAAATGGCTGAACCGATTTAAATGATTTCTTTGTGTCAATTCCTGAGAATTCGAGAATAGTTTAGATAAAAAAAAACAGAAATTGATCCGACCCGCAGCGTTACCTGCGGGTGAAGTTATACCGCGGGGCTCATCTAAGATAGAAAAAAGAATTTTAGGCTATTTATTTTTCTTAATAATTACATACAACGAGGTTGTATCAATGTAAATACAGATATTTTTTATAGAATAAAGTGGCATTAATAACTTAACCAGTTTAAGAATTAATTCGTTTCTGCGCAATTCATGTCACATAATCGGACTAAATTGGCAACACCGAGTGCCTATACTCATATAACACTAATTATGACACCTACTAGTTTAACTAGGCTTCTTTTTCGACATAATCACTTAAATTATATACTGGCTTAAGGTAGTAGAGCCACATTGATCTCAGCACGATCGGACCGGCTCGACCGGTGCGGTACCACCCTCGCACAGAAGATCAACTTAAAGTGACAGCGTCCGTGCTGTCGCGTTGCTGGAGAGAGCAAGACTGGAGGCCTAATGATGCAGAAACATCACAAGGCCACCACGGTATGGCTCACCATGCTGCATTGTTGCACTGTCTGCATTCGCAATGAGTATGGTGACCACCACTCTTGGATTCTGCTTATGCTTTCATAAGCAGAATAGAGTCATTTTGGCAGGGCCAAACATAAATAAAAATTGTATAACTAGATTTGACTAGTTACCCGACTGCGAAAGAAGGAGGGTTATGTTTTTCGAGTGTATGTATGTATGTATATTTCTTTGGCACGCCCTAGAGCCTAAGCGGCTTGTCTTATATTTATGTGAGTGGTGTCAGTAGATTCGTAGTGACACTTAGTCGTAAGAGTGATACAGGGTACTTCAAAATTTTAAAAAAATCAAATATGGGATTTTAAATTAATCCCAAAAAAATTTTATTCAAAATACATCGGTTATGGTATCAAAACAAAGAACTTTAAAGGTGATTACGAATATAGATATATATATATACATATATATATATATACATAACTTATATGTTTTGTATATGATATTGACGGCGTCGGGTTTTAGTTTCATTACTTGTTATATTTCTATTGTCTGTAGTTGACAGACAGATTCTCATCAACAGTACATCCTTTTCTTAAAAAAAAAAGACAACCCCCGCATTCTGTACTCGTATATACATCCTGTGTCACGGGGGACTTTGCAAACATACATGAAACGGATACAAAGTACACCCAGACTTAAACCAACAAAGTGTTGTCCTATGTAGAATTTGAACCCACAACACTTGGCGCAGTAGGAAGCGGTGTGGAGACCACTTAAACCACTTAGCCAAACGTGCTGCCAAATTTACCAATCCACTGTTGTAGATACACAGGCCTTGGGTCGGTACTTTTGGCCTACTGTACCACCATCACCACTTTCAGGCCAGATGCCAGAGAGTTTACTTTAACTTCGCAGTAATATTTTTCATCGTAGTCTGCTTTGAATGATTTAGTGCCTGACTTCTATGTGAAAACATAGCGTTGTTAATAAAATCAGAAACAGCGGACGCGTCACCTGATGATACCATCAAACAAATACTAATTGACTATGCCGCACGAAGGGCTCTCCTCTGGAGATTACTAGGCATGCTGGTCTTTGGCAGTCCAATCACCTACAGCACGAGTTCCAGTAAATATTAAGAAATAGAGCTACCGCTTCTGTTGCTTACAGTAATCATCAGAAGAAGATGTCGAATTAAACCAATCTATACTAGTATTAAAAATTTTTAATTCTTCACCTATCTGAATATCTATCTTCATCAACAACCCATAATATCCCACTGCTGGGCTCGGGTCTCCTCTCAGGAGAGGGTTAAGTCCATTCGCCCTCCGCTGGCCAAGTGCGGGTTGGGGATTAGAGCGGGTTGGGGACTGTCAGATTCAAAATTCAATGCAAATCGGTCCAGCGGTTTCGGTTTTTGATGGATATATTTGATTCTGGAGGAAGGACATAGGCAAATCTTTAATGCGATAACCGTCATATCGAAGTAATATATAAGATAAAGCTAAATAACGTCAGCAAAAACGTCACTAACATCATGATTTAGTTCTTGCTTCAATAACGATATTTATCTTTCTGAACATGTTAAAATCAGGACATTTTTGCACGTATTTGCGTTCACAAATGTAAACATATCTCAAAGAGGAAGTATTAAACGCAAATTGACATAACTAAATATACTTATATTATGCGGTCTAATATGTGCTAATTTTGTCTCACAATACGGACGAATATTATGAGTAATGTTTTTTCTTACGAATACTCGTGATTTCGTACACGTTTTCTTTGAATAAATCTGTGGCTGTGCATTAATACATTGGAGAGCCACGTTACCGAATTAGAGCCGGCCACAATTAAGAAATCCATTGTTAGTTTTTTTTGCCTTTTTTCACCGAGTGAGTGAGATAATCAGAGAGTAACTACAGTACAGAGAGTGAGTACTTAAACAGTCAGTTAAAAGTCCGAAAAATCCAATTTGGTTCTCTTGGAGTCTACCGTTAAAGACAGACAGACACAGTAGGGAAATGTACATGTCACAGATTATAAGTAAAATTTAAAATTTTGCTCGAAAATGATCACTGCGCTGCTTAGTTTGTAAAAAATATGTATTGAACGAAGTTAAGATGTCTCAAATAAAAATCAATTCGCATTTTACGTTTTATTAATAACTTAGGATAGGAGAGAAGCAAACATTTAAACAATTAATTAATCCTTCATTCGCTAATAAATGAACGGATACTGAAATCGTTTAATTTTCAATTTAGAGAGATTTAAGATTCTCTTCAATATGTAAATGGATGTGGAGTGAGTGGTGGAGTGGATTTAATAAAATATTCTTACAATATTCGTTATTGATATTTATTTTCATATATATACAAACTTGTCAAACTGACTCAACTCTACCTTATGGAAAGCATGAGCAGAATCCACGAGTAGTGGTCAGTCACAATGCAGCATGATGGCCCACATTAAAGTTTGAGATGTTCCTGCATTATTGGGCGTCCGGTCTCGCACTCACCAAAGAAACACGCAACCCTGTCATTTTAAGTCGGTCTACTGTGAGAACATAGTAATGCCCAGTCGAGATTCGCAACACGAAACCTAAATCCCTAATTGTATTTCTAGGTAACTTTTATAAGGTCTTATCCAAAAATTAAACGCGTGTGTCGATTCAAGCCCAAGAAAGAAAATATTATTACACTAAAGGTCAAAGGTTCATGACTTAAAATCTTCTATTAAACCTTTAGAGGCTGAAAGTCGCTTTAAATCAATATCTTTGCGTACTGTACACGTGTCTACGTCACAAGCAGAATCCCAAATTACATGTAACACGAATGTTTGGCAAAGTTTATTAATTACAGTATTTTTCCTTAATACACGACGCACGTGGGCCGTCCTCAGTAACGCAATATATTCCTGTGACGTAGGCACCTACAACTTGTAATATGATTTATCCTCTAAAGTTTTGTTCACCAGCCACGTCCCAGCCTACGCAAGTGGCAATTGGGGAATATATTATGTATAAAATATTCTACGTAGATTCGGCATGTAAGAAACCCCAACAACCTACTACGAGTTGCGATGATTTCTATAAATAAATGTTGGTAAGCTTTAGGGATTGACAAATATGGTAAAGGAATAAGGTAATCGGTGTGACGTAGAGAGTTTAGGTAAACGCTGTCTAACCCGTTTCGCCACATTTAGGGCACTCGGTAACTTAAATACAGATCTGTAACAAAACATGATGATGTTATGTTTTACCGTATAATTGAAACATGCGAAAAAATATACGCTTAAAAATCTTTATTTCATAACTAGCTTTTATGTAGTTATCTTGTTCAAGTATCAAAGTATCTCCAAACCAAATTTTCTTCAAAACGGTGCAGCGGTTTAGCCATGAAATCTTAACAGAGAGATAGATAGTTACTAGCGAATTTTTAATATTATTATTGTGGATAACGTAGGCACACATTTTAAACAGAAAATAATCCAAGATCTAAAGAGTACTACATTTTTGGAACCCATATCTGAAATTGTCTCGAATATATAATCTGTCTTACTCGAGAGAGAGAGAACACAACAAAGTGCAGTAGACTGGCAGACAGTCGTTTAACCCATCAAATATTTAAGTTCGTCGCGCCCGGGTGGGTGCTTTTGAAGTGGAGAGTCATGGCCTAAAATTTGTACATGTAAAGTTTTAAAGGCAATTTTCTTATCATTAATATGATAAAACAAGTGACAACGGTAATGATGATTCATTTTTATCTTGAATGTTGAGTGTAGTCGTAATCATTAATTGGTTTTTTGTTAAATATGAGTTTTACTTTAATACTTCAATGAAAACAGCATTATCATCATCATCATCAGCCTATCGCAGTCCACTGGTGGACATAGGCCTCTCCAATTTCACACCACTTAGTTCGATCTATGGCTTCTCGCATCCAGCTCCTGCCAGCCGTAAATAAACTGAAATAAATAAACTTAACTGAATTGTGTAAATGGTTTACACTAAATTCTTATAAAGTACAAACATTTGTTTTGCAAAAAGGATCAGTTCAAAGAGATGGCGGTTCGTGTGTTAAGCTTCTCGATGTCATCGCTCTTTGTGAACTAAATTGAATCAGTACTATTCTAATTGAGTAGATGATATAGGGTAAAAACAAATAGATACTCAAAGAGTAAGCACTATTGTTATTTTAAGATAATTTTGGGTCGGCTACCAGTTCAACCGGTTTTACCTGTATAAGTAACTGTAATATCAGTCCATTCTAAAATCAAACATACTTGTACATATTCCACTATATTAATTACATTTACTTTCATATTTATAAATTATATAAAATAGGCACGATGACAGTAACCAAGTACCACTAAGATTATGTATTTATCTGATGAAATAGGGTTCATGGAGTGTAAAAATCTTATTTATTTTCATATTTGGAGCGAGATTAATAAGTAATTAATAAAAATTAAACTACAAAATACAGCAATCTGCCATGTTAAGCTGAACGCCAATCGGAGTGAGTTACGTCATTTATTTATAAAGCTCACTTTGCTCGGATATGATCACTTTACTGTTTTTAAGAGCTATAATTGACACTGGTTGACAGACAGTGACGTCGCGTCTTACACAAACAGACGCCATGACACCACCGAGCGTTTTCTCGTAAATTTTAAACTTAAAATTTAAATTGCAATTCTTTCCTAGTATAGCTTTATTTTTTGTAGTAATTATAGTTATTGACAATAGGAGATACTTCCGAACATCATAAAACAGTTTTTCATAATTAGTCATCATGCCTATTGAATATCAGTTGTTCCTCGGCTCGACTGACATCGAACCTCCGTGACCCGGAGGGTGAACTGAATTCGAATGTTGAACTAGTTGTAAGTATATGTAAGGGTACTGACTTCCTAATAACGATTATCATAGTAGGTCATGACAACTGCGACAGACGGCTTAACGTGCTCTCCCAGCCACAAAACATCAACAAAAACGAAGTCAAACTTCCATACTCCAGGCTGTTATTAGGAATTTCTTGCAAGAAAATCTCAAGAGCACTTTGGGCCTCACCCGGAAATCGAAACTGAGACCTCTAGATCAGCAGTAACATACGCTAACCGCTACACCAACGAGGCGTTGGGACCACATTACAAAATTATACTACGTATAAAGTCTATGGCTTACTAAAATGTATCAATATAAAGGTTTATTGAAATTGTTATGAGGGGAACTTAGTTTTCCTTTATGATTAAAAAATGTAATGTATTTTTGTCGGGTTCGATTCCCGTGTCGGATCTAATGTTTGTATGATCTGCAAATATTTGTTTCGGAGTTTGGGTGTTTTTTTATGTATAATATGTATGTATTCACAGAAAAAGTATATATGTATTTATATCAGTTGTCTAGTACCCATGGTTCAAGCTTTGCTTAGTTTGGGACTAGATGGCATTGTGTGTGATAAAATGTTCGAAAATATTTATTTATTTATTTATTGTAGAAGGTTTTTAATCTGATTACATGGCGATGATTTTTCAAATTTCTAAGTAACGTAAGTAATAGAAAAGGTTTTGTAAATGGGTGATCTTTATAAAATTTACGTTAGGCAGGTATGCTATCTTGCTGCTTTTTTTAATTCTTCAATATCAGATGGCAATAATAATAATTTAAAAAAATACACACACACACACACATACATACACACACACGCTTTGTCCACTGATTGTATTGTACCAACATTGAATCCAGTGCTATCTATTTTTTTTTATCTACTACAAATGCCTTACGAAATATTATTATTATTATTAAATTTAGTATGAGTCACTATCCGTATGATACAGGTTTGAGAGAAAATAATAGGTTTTAAATTGATATTTATACATGTCGTAAAACACACATTTTTATCTGTGTTTACATTTTTTTGTGAATAGTTTTTTGTTAGCATTATGATTTAAAGTCATCAAAATTTGTCATCATGATATTAAAATTAAATAAGGAAAAAGAATATACCTCACTTTAGATAGGTACTCACGTTTTCCTTATTGTAATAAATAGTTAGGTATAATAGATATTTATCTCAGTGCTTTATAGCTGCAATTCAGCCATTTTCATACGTCTTCTTCTTTTGATGAAATGGCAACCAGCTAATCAGCTATTTCTGTCAATGTCGAGTGTTTAAAGTCTTCAAATCTTAAGTCTTTTCGAGTCTTCAAGTCTTAGTCTTGATGAAAATAATGATAAAAACTATAAAAAATGTGGATGAGATGAAATGGGAACCGTCTTTCGAAAAAACAAAATCGATCTCCACAAGAAATATCTTCTTCTTCTTCTTTGATGAGATGGCAACCAGCTGGATCAGCTATTTCTGCCAATTTCAAGTATATGAAGTCTTTCAACCTTAAGTCTTCGAGTCTTCAAGTCTTCGTCGTGATGAAATTAATCATAATAAATATGAATGACATAAAATGGGGACCGTCTTATGAAAAAACAAAAAACGATCAAGCCTTTTTCAGTAAGACTTCAGTTTGCATTTTTTAATGTGACTAGTCTGTCTATGGAAGGGCAAGAATACGATTTAAGAATGGTGGTCACCATACTCATTGCGAATGTAGACATTGCAGCATGTGTGTGAGATGTTTTTTCACGCCCCGCTTAAACCTTGGATCATACTGGGAATGAGCTACGAGCACCGGTGGTGGAGTGTTAGGTTTTGACTGTTTTGACTGCTCGGCTCAGGAAGGAAAAGCCGAACCGTTTAATATCTACCACTCTGAAACGGAGACTTATAGGGTCTTGAAATTCTTATTTTATATTCTTACTAGCCGACCCAAGCCCACTTCTATGGGCGTTAACCGCTCGCTTTTTTTCGACTTGATTTACAGATACTTTTATTTTTAACTGACTCTTTGTTCAATCATAATAAAACAGGAGGTTTCCGCAGGGAAGAAAAGATGTAAACAGACAAACCGGGATCGACCCCACAGCATTCCCATACTTTAACACTGTGCCACGGAGGCAATTGATGTTGTTGTTTGAAATGTTTATGTTTTATATTTACCATATATGTTTACCTATATTTTCTTTACTTGTTATTGTATTAATATACTCACCTTGCAAACGTTTTAAGTATATTCACTTATTTCCTTGCGACGTTTTCCTTCACCGCTAAAAGTAGTTAACATTTAAATTAATTATATACTAACATAAATATTAATCTTTATTAAGTTTGACTACATACCGACTTACTGAACAAAACTAAAACTCCCTACACTCAACTAAAAACTACTAAAAATTAGTTATGTCCTGCCAGACGACGGTCATGGCAATATGAATCACAACAAACAAAAACAACTCACCGGCATCAATCCGGTTGAGCCAACCCATTCGTGCCGAAGTGTGACTTTCCCACGGTAAGCATCGAGACCAGGGTAAAAACGTTTGCCGAGATTCGGGTTCTACCCTAGAACTTTTCTACTGTCAACGTCGTAAATCCTGTGGCTAATATGGCCAAATTTTTGTTCAAAACTTAAAAATCATCACATAAGTTTAAAAGTCAAAGTGACAAACCGATATATTTATGACTAGTCGACCCGTCGGCCCACTTTGTTGGGCGTTAACCACCCGCTTTTCACTGATGTCTTATACATCAGAATAACACATAAGCTACTATTTTATATAGCTTACTATATTGTTGTAAAGTTTCAATAAAATCAATTCAGTACTTTTTACGGAAAGTGTAACAAACCTCCATCCATATTTACAAACTTTGACGTTTATAATATTAGTAGGATGTCACTCCTGAATGGTGTCGCTTTCTGTTTGTGAAAGAATTTTCAGGATCGGATCGTTACTTCTGAACATTGTCCCTACAGTTGGACAAACAAAATTAGAAACTTTATCTCTTTATAATATTAGAATAGAATAAAAATGTATAAGGCTATAGGTCTATATAATTTTAGTTAGGTTAGGTTAGGTTAGATTTCAGAGATGTATATAGATCTGCTCATTTGCCACCTATTAAAAATAAAAGATATTTTAATATCTCTTTATCAAAGTACTCTCATCTGTTTTATATGCATTTTTTTTTTTTTTAATTTATACTGCCTCTGCCTCGATGGCGTAGTGTTAGCGTATGCGACTGCTGTGCTTGAGGTCTCGTGTTCGATTCCCGGGTCGGACCACCACCAAATGTTTGTATGATCTGCAAATATTTGTTTCGGAGTTTGGGTGTTTTCTGTGTATAATATGTATGTATTTAAAAAAAAGTATATATGTATTGATATCAATTGTCTAGTACCCATTTTTTTTTTACGTGTGGAATCCCCCTCGGGCCTTTACCCCACCGCCACCGGGGTTTGCGGCGGGGCGGTGTGTCAGAATCGAACCGACTAAAACCACACGGTGTGCCACTCTACGCCTGAGATGGCAGAGATCCGGGAACCGCTTTCTTACGCTATCCGGACCCCAATTGTCTAGTACCCATAACACAAGGTCTGCTCAGCTTGGGACTAGATGGCGTAATGTGTTCGATGTCTGAAAAAAAAGTTCAATCATTGTTGTACTAAACTTCAGGCATAAGTATTTATGAAATAAAGGTAAAATATATAAGTATAAGTACACAAAAGTGTGCAAAAATTGAAAAAAATACATTGCGAAGAAACTTCAACATATTTTTATTTTAAAGAATTAATTATACTAAAGTATATTTTCTATTTAAAAATACAATAACATAAAGACACAATTAAAATACTTTGTATTCGAATAATACAAAAGGCTAATGAAATAATTAATGAATTCAAAATACCAGTAGCTTTATGTATTATTGTTTGTTTTGAATAACTTAACAAAATGTACGGCTATTTTTATTTTATTAAAGCAACAATTAGGAGAGTAATATAAATTACTGATATGATTTTTGAAAATGAAATGATTTCACAAAAATTAATTACTAACAAAACTTACAATAATTGTCTTCTACATTTCTTAATTTTTCTTTTTTTTGATATCTTTGTCCGTGTGAATATCTACAGAGTGTTAACATACCTGTTCATTCCATTGAAAGAAACCAAACTGCACAGTTCAATAGCGCAGCAAAGAGATGGAAAACTTGACATAAACCTTTTTCTTTTTTTTTACTTGTTGAAACACCCTCAATCCTACACCCCACCGGGGTTTTTAGCGGGGCGGTGTGTCTGAATCGAACCGACTAAAACCACATGGTGTGCCACTCTGCGCCTGAGACGCGAGGGATCCGGGAACCGTTTTCTTACGACATCCGGACCCCTCCCAGAACTTGACATAAACCTTATACCAACCTGTTTGAACAGCGTGGCCAATCCTGCGGCCTATGTCCAGAAGAGTCATATGTCAAAGGTTTTAATTAATAATAACAAATATTATTTTTTCATTTTTGTTCCCACAGCATGGCACAATTTATAAAATAAATTGAAATATACTATCCAGTAGGTTTTGCTTCCCTTGCGAGTGTCGAAAATTTGCAGCATAAACGGATGTATCTTTTGATATGTATCTTTGTTGGTTTAGAAGTTTGATTTTTTCACAGCTCCAAGAGACAACAGAGCTGAGTATTTAATATGAATTTCAGCTTGGTACCACTACGCATTCCTGAGAAAAAGGGTCTTGACAGACAGACAGACGGACAACAAAGTGATCCTATATTTATTTTATTTATTTTAAAACTTTATGCACACATGTACAACGGCGGACCTAATGTTCAAGGCGTTCTCTACCAGCCAGCCTTTGGGTGGTGAAGAAATTTTTTTAGATAGGTCCGTTGTGATGAGAAAAAATATATATACGTATAGTACACATATGCATAAAACACAGTAATATATAAACTTTATATACATACACTTTGATTCACACTTATACATAAGCTTTACATACGTACACTGTGAGTAGGTACTAAGTCGTTATAAGGGTTTCATTTTTTTCCTTTTTAGGTACGGAACCCTAAAAATAGTTCATTTCATCATGCTTTGAGTCATTAATACTTATTTTATGGTCATTAATATTATTGAGACTATCTACTTCACAAAGTGATCAAATGTCAACGCAATACTGGTCTCAGGCCAGACATCATTCAAGTTAATGGCTAATGAAATTAATGTCGAAATAATTTTGCAAGTGACATTCAGAGAAGTTTGTCTTTCTATATCAATGTTATAAAATTAAAGGTTAGGTCTTGGTATGCTTGCATGAACACGGTAACCTCATATCTCTGCCACACTGCACAATTTGTCTAGACGGTATTTTAAATTGTTAAAATTAGCAGAAAAAAATAAAACTAACCCAACTACTTAAAACGTTTAATAAATAGATGTATAGATTGTCACCCGAGCCATTATTACGAATTTATTGACACCTTATTCATTAAAATCGATTTAGTAATTTAGGTACTACGATGAAAAATACCCACATAAACTCCCAAAACTATCACCCTTCATTTTGATTTCGTCATATTTGGGTAATTTGGATTTTTGAAGTAAGACAATAAATAGGTAAGAAGAACGACAGACCACGTACACCAAGTAGTAATCTAGTTGTATTAGTTGATTCGAAATACACTCTACTTTAGGATCAGACTCGACTCGACTCTGCTGTAAGATCATAATTATTCATTAAAATTGCAATAATCGCCTTCTTAATTTTCTTTTAAATAAGCACACATATAAACGGTTTTATTTATTATTCCAACTACTCCAATTTGCAACCTCAGGCCATATGTAGACAATATTTAAAGAGCTAGACATCTTACTCAACATTAAACTTTACCAAATATAAATGTTAAATGTGATTTTCTTCATAGAGTATTGTAACAAATCAATTTGGTTCGCCACCACTATATAGACTTAACTGATATTACAGAGAAATGTACTGTGGAGGAACGGGTGACATGTCCCTCCAACACAAATCACACAAAGGATCCTTCGACCAGGCGAGGTGATCATGCCTGGCGGGCAACTAAACCACGGTGAACGTTGGGATGTAGTTTATATGTTAATCGGCGCGAGAACTTCCATTGCGCGATTTAGGATTGTTAGTTTCTTAGTTTCCTTCGTAAGTCCGTAGTTCGTCCTATCTTCGGTAGATGGTGCTGTAGTATATTTCTGTTGTTACGTTGTATGTGGAAGTAGCCACAGTACTACCGTTGCGCAGAATTGAAAATAAGTAGTAGTAGTTAGTTTTATGGCCATGGTGTAATCAAAGAGCACAGGACAGAAACACTGCAAGAAGGAGGAACAATTGAAATAAATCCGTCGGTATTGCGTGGTACAGCAGGCCAAAAACACCTTTCAAAGGTGATATAGATTTTTGTTTTTAAGGACTAGCAAAGCCAATTTATAAATGAACGATTAATTTATATTTGTTACACAATTTAATTATTTTATAGAAACAGTTGCATGCAGTTGTGGCAACCTTGACTGCCGGTAAGTTGGCATTGCCATCTGGCGGAGCAAGCTATTATGAATTTCACTGTTATGAAATATTGCGTTACTGAAACTATGTATTGCTAAACAAACGTTGCGTCGATCTCAAAGACACCGAGATTCAGACGCAATAAGCTCTTAATATCTTTTAATATAAAAATGCTATTAATACCAAAATGTTTCATAAATATTAAAAGATTATTGCCAAACATGTATAAGTGTACGTATAGCATCTGAGAAAACATTAATGTTTACACATTTTTTTAAAACTAAGAGGAACCTTCTTTTTGACACTTCGATGTGTAACATCTTTTCTTTCAGTTTCCTGTCCAACTGTCTTGATAATTTTGTAATAAGAGACGAAAGGATGTGTAAGAAAGCCGAGGACGAACACGCTATTTAATTCGACCTATGAGCTTAGCGTAGTTTTTGAATTATAGCCATTAGTGACCGCTAACCAAGAAATAGGCTGTGTATAACTTCAGATGAAAAATCATACTTTAATTTCTTTATAAAAATTTAAAAGGGATATGAGTAAACACAAAGAGTGACAGCCCTATGCAAAAAAAGGAAACTTATGTGTGGTAAACTTAAGGCGACCTTCTGAAACTTAATATTTGGCTAACACACACGCAAACAAGTGAACCTTGAAATATTTTAGTACGTAATCTTTAAACTAAGTATTGAAAAATAATTGGCTAACAATGTAAACGACAGTTTTGCTTTACAGTGGTGTAACTGTTGTTATGATCAGGTTTGTTATAGAGAATATAGTTCACTATTCCTTGTAAAGGATAAAGAGGGATAAAAAGCATAACAACTATAATAATTTCCAACAATAGTTTGCTGCCATTCATTTAAAAGCTTACCTATCGTCTTTAACCCACCCTAGTGATTGCCTCTGTGGCGCAGTGGTAGTGTATGCGACTGCTGGCCACTACCAGGCCTATCTCATAACATAACGGTGAAAGGTAAGGTTACAAGACAACGTATGTTCTCATTATCTTCAAGCAGATGTGAATAAATGTAAAATGTTTGAACATCACGGTAGACATGCCGATAGAAAAGGTAGAAATACCGATGTTGATCTAAACATTCTCGATTCACGGAAAAAAACTTATCTACGGTCAGGCCAACAGCTGTCATCTGTCAAACAATTTTTTAAAACGCTCAAGTTTAGAAGACTAAGCATTTTGGAACTTAAAATAGCTTGAAAAATCGTTTTGTAAAACAATCCTTGCTTTATTACAGTCGTAATATATAAATAATTGTTAAACATCTTGCAGTTTTTTTTTTTATTTACTATACTAAATAAGCATATGTTCACCTTATGGCAGACTATTATCGCTTATTACAAAAAAGAAACACGAAATTACGCTTGAAATTGGTTTTTATTAATGTCGATCAGTATTAACATGTCAGTTCTTCACATCTAAGACTAATTGATTACTTTAGTCGAAATTAACACAAGTGACGGGTATAGATTATTAAAAAAATTATAAAACCAAATATTTTAGGATTAGCAGCTTTGATTCCATTGCAGTATTTGAAAATTGCTTTAGTTTTTTTTCAATGCGGCATGACGCGATAAAAAAAAAAGTCATAATATGTGAACATGACGAGCAGACGTTATCCTAGTGAGTCAATCCATTTACATAACTTTAGATAACATTTATTATTAATATTGGAGAGTCCACAGCTCAACAACATATGTTGCGTGATAACATTTGATAACTGCGGAAAATACTAATCCATGTAAATATGCTATGTAATCCCAGCTGTGATAAAAGCCGTACCTGAAATATGTAGAACTTTGCCAACTTGCCGATAGACTAAACATAGGTATAAATAAGGGCAAATTGCTGATCATATTCGTTTTTTGATTTAAAAATGTAACTGCTAATATAGATATGATGTAAGTGCCAATTTCCAACAATTAAATCACATTTACGAGTATATATTACAATCAAGTAGGTGCGTGCATCGCTTTCTTTTGTAATCTTATCTATATATTTAACTTATATATACCTATCAAATTTTAAAGGCTATTTTCTTCTGACATCTAATATGTGAGTTGTGATAAATCGATAATATAATAAAAACATAACATAATATACAATACAAAACAAAAATAACTTAAAGCTTTTCAAAATATATTTATTCAATTTGAATTATTTTAATAGTATCGAGTTTATAACTACTGCTATTTGATTCTTGGACACAGATTTTATTGTAATTCAGATTCTGATTTATTTCAGAGCTAATATATTATTACGTGTTAGGATTCGATGTATTTGAGAAATAAACTTTATGACGTTTAAAATAGACTTCATTAAAAAACTTTCTTACAATCACAGTATCACTACAAATAACAATCCTTAATGGTCGCCATTATTACTACTGCTTTCGAGAAACGTCTCATACACACGGGGATATTCTACCGTACCAAGGAATCGCCTTCCGTCGAAGTCGGTTCTTCTTGTAGAGGTCAGCTAGGGTATCAGGGTAACTTTTCCAGTTCTATTGCCGTTATATACGTTTATGCAGGTTAATCTCAAAATTGGCTTAACCGATTTGTATGCGGTTTTCACTAATGTGTAGCTGGTAAAGTTTGCTCCACTTAACATTCAGTGTTTTTTTTTGTATTTTATCAGTTAATAAATAAAAAAGTTGTATAAGTTCGAAGAATCACGGCTATAACCGACATATACACGGACGGAGCCGCAGGCAAAAAAGCTAGTATAGGTACCAATAATTTATCTTACCCAGTTACTTTAGATGTATTTTTTTTAAAGAAGCCTTGAGAGATTTGTATAACGTTTTTATGTTGATTCTGCTTTTGTAAATGCATTGTAACATTTGATGTCAGGGTCCAAGCTTTTTTACCACCAATATAATTGTTTCCATATCTAATCTAGCTTCTGTTTTATACTTATCGGTTTTTTGAACTGACTTCAAAGAAGAAGAAGGATTTTTAATCTAGTTGTGTATTGTTTTTGTGATTATTGTCTCAGAACTCCGTCGGAACGTTCGGAACTGATTTAGAACTTATTATTTTGTGGGAAATGAACTCTTTTTATTTAACATTGCCAGTCCTAATAATGAATATTTAAGTGTAAGGAAAATAGGTAACTACAATTCATCAAGATGCCTGTGAATTTAAGTTTTATAATTCAAATCTTTACCTATATGATATATGTACCCACTGCGTAAAACTTTTGTAAAATTTATATAGTTATCGGTCAATTACTTATTACGAATTTATTGACGACTTAATCATTTAAATTAGACGCTACTACTACCCTTCCGTTAAGCTTAGCCGTAGTCCTGCGGACGTACTATTAGTATTAGTAGAGAAAAAAATTCAGTGGGAAACAATCAATGAAAAGTAATAAAAAAATAACACCTGACTGCGTCAATAATTTTTATAAAACATATAAGTTATATTTATTCGTAATCACCGTTAAAAACTCTTTATTTTGATACCACACTCGATGTATTCTCAAAACATTTTTTTGAAATGACTTTTTGGCTTCAAAAATCTTTGTGTTTTTTTTTAATTTTGGTACCCATTCTCACTCTCACGACTTAGACGAATCTATTAACACCACTCACATAAAAATGCGACAAGCCGTTTAGGCTAAGGGCGTGCCAAAGAAATATACATACGAGTACATACAACATAACTTATTCTTTCGCGGTCGGGTAAAAAAGGTTTTTTCTTTTTAATTATGTTTACTATTGAAGTGTCATTATTTCTTTTTTATTTATTTGAATGTTATACAACTTTGCACACGCATAACGTCAATGGCGGTGACATGGCGATCTTTCATGCGAGTGCAAATTTTGCAGTTGGTTTCACTGCCTTGTATTTTATTTTACATAGATAGTCGGACAAATTTAAATAGATACTGATCAAGTGTATTAAGTGAATGAGTTATCTAATAATAAAAATATAATTATGTACTAAAAATAGAGTTATTGCTGTGAGTATTTTCTGCCAGTATATCTAAGGCTGGTATAGAAATCAGCGCCTCATGCTGACCTAAGTGTGATCGCGTATGGACTGGACGGGTTTTCCCCTATATCCATTTAGTCGCCAGCCGCGAGGGGTCTTACACGTGTGCCGTATGTCACCCAAATAGAGAGTTTACCAGCAGACGGTGCCCGGATCCCTCCCTTCTCAGGTCGCTCCGATTCCGACACACCACTCCGCCGCAAGCCCTGGCGGGGTGACGGCCCGTGGAGGTTTCACACGTCAAAGGTTAATATAGAATTGACTGATTAAGCGCGCTAACATTAAATAAATAGTAAAATTGGAGTATACAATACAAAAAGTGAGCACAGATACCGGGAAAACGCAAAAATAAATATAGCTTCGAAAAGACATTTCATTTTCCGAAATTACAAATATACAAGCTGTGGTCAAGCTAAAAATAAAATTTACAGAAATGGCAATACCACTGTTTTGAAAGATGAGTGGTCCGACTATTGAAACATTAAACTTCTTACTGTAATCCTGTTTTGATCAATAAATGAAATAATATCGATCCGTGTCATCTTGTAAGTCCAACAAACGCGGTGCTTATAGCTTAAAAATAAATAATTAAATAAATAAATATTTCCGACATCTAACACACAACGCCATCTAGTCCCGAGCTAAGCAGAGTTTGTGTTATGGGTACTAAACAACTGATATAAATACATATATACTTTTTTTGTAAATACATTCATATTATACATAGAAAACACCCAAACTCCGAAACAAATATTTGCAGATTATACAAACATTAAATAATAATGAGACCCCCAAGCATAACAATCGCATACGCTACCACTGCACCACCGATGCAGTCAGAAAAGAAAAGAAAAAAAAGAATCAGATATTAAAATATCAAGGTTAAGACTCTGCGCTGATGTATCAGTCAGGGAAAGTAAGCTTATAAGGGTAGATAAAACGAAACTATCTAGCCGTCTGACGTCTATTTCAGACAGAAAACTTGTACGAATCGATATTGAGTATACACTTTTATAGGTGACTTTTACAAGAGAGGTACTTTGTCCGCGATAGACCTTGTGGGTCCTCTAGCAAACTTATATAAATTTGTCACGAATGTCAATAAAATAAACATTGAACGTTGACGCGAGCTACTATATCTAGTATCGTAGATTATAAAGCATTGTGGGGGACAGGGGAACAGGTTGCCTGGAAGAGATTGCTTTCGGCAGTAAGGCCGCCCTTTGTACATTATATATTTGTCGTTTTCTGTACTCTCTTGTTAAACTGTAATACGGTGGGCAAATAAAGAATTTTCTATATATCTAGTAGATTAACCGTGGGAGAGCCACGCTTCGGCATGAATGGGGCGGCTCGACTGTGTTTCATCGAGTGAGTGAGAATACCAGAGATATACCCCTTCCCACCCCCCTCCCCACCCCCCAAAGGCCGGCAACGTACTTGTGACACCTCTGGTGTTACGGGTGTCAGTGGGCGGCGGTAATCGCTTACCATCAGGCGATACGTCTGCTCGTTTGCCCCTTATACCATAAAAAAAAACTTGTGCTTATTTATTTATTGCTATAGCTTTTTTGGTTATCGCAGAGCACCTAAATCAAGTTATAATAGTAATAATAGTATTAGTAGTAATATTTTTTATTTCTCAGTCTGATCATCGAATGGTAATTTATTTTAATGTTGCCCATTAGGTATTATAAAGATATTCTGTTAAAAAATGTAAAAAAACATAATATAAACAAGTCATGAATTATTAAAAAAAACTGACTGCGTATATTTTTTTTTGATGTACCCAGTGTCACTCTGACGACTAAGACGAATCTATTGGCTCTGGGCGTGCCAAAGAAATATAGATACATACACACGAAAAACAAAACCTTCCTTCTTTCGCAGTTGGGTAATAAAAAATCAAAATAATGGCTATAGTTATTGAGATACTGCTTTTCCTTTCTAGACTTGTATACAATATTATTTTTAAGGTACGATACCATTTTAAGCTCACCCGTAACTATAATCCATGGGATTTGATCCAAACTTACCTTTCAAAGACAAGTATTATATCTTCGATATGTTAACACGCTTAGGCCCTGATATCTAACGGTTGAAAAATCTTTATTTCTCAAAAGAATTTACAAAATTTACTTACTGAGAAAACACAATAATGGTAAGTAATAAATCAAATGAGCGTTTTATATAAAACAAAAGTGGGTAGTAAAATATACTTTGCACAAGTTTTTACTTAAAACATACTCCAACACAGTAAATAGGTTTAACTCAAGCAACTGAACCAAAGATGTACGATATTTTTTAAACTAGATGGGACATTGCTTTGTTCGCAAATTATTATTATATTTCGTTAATTCTGAAACCTTCTGTTCGTACATATTCAGAAATAAGCATCTCACCAGGCCGCCATAGTGTGGGTCATCATGCTGCATTGTTCTTTTTCGCATTGAGGATGGTGACCACCACTCTTGGATTCTGCTCATGCTTTCCATCAGGCAGGGCAGAGTCATTTTGGCAGCTTATACATAAAAAAAATACTGATGAACATTATATACCTGTCTAAGTGAGTCAGGAATTATTGTAATGTATAGATTTTACATTTAATAAGGTATAGAAGTCGCGAAAGTTCCTACAATATGTTTACTTATTGTTGTTTCTCATTTCTAATTTTGAGTCTCCTTTCCTGACTATTCGTACCATATAATGGTAGGCTCAGCCCTTTTCATATACTTCTTCCACTTCATTCACTGGTTCGGTGACGCAGTGGTATCGTATGCGACTGCTGTGCTCAGGTCTCGGATTGATTTCCGGGTCAATCCAAATGTTTGTTTGCTTATCAACAATTTTTTCGGAGTTTGCGTGTTTTCTATGTAAAATATATCAGTCATCATCATTATCAGACTATCGCAGTCATCTGCTGGACATAAGCATCTCCAATTGCACGCCACTTATTCACGCCGTTCGATTCTCGGCTTCTCGCATCCAGCTCCTACCAGGCATCTTGCGCAAACCATCATTCCAGCTGGCCTGTAGACAGATCAGTCGATCTATCATAATACAAGCTCTTATTAGTTTGAAGCTAAATGGCGTTGTGTGAAACGTCCAAAATATTTATTTATTTAATTACTTCACTCTATCCCCGATGTCGTCTTCTTAAATATTGCATACCTTCTTGTCTCCACAGCATACATGTCAATGTGGGTTTTAGGGCGTACTCCGGTAACATACAGACTAAAGTTATAATTTAGTATTACTAATTTTCAATAATTAGTGCTTCAAATAGCCTTCTCGATGCGTTATCACATTACAAAAAATGATCTGGGAGTCGATAAACACTAAGCTTTCGGCAATAGACATGCACTCAGAAAAGGGGCCATCGCGAGAATTTTCACCTCAATAGGAATATTTCTTTTTTTTCCAAGCAAAATGAAAGCAGCGAATCATTCTGTTATTTTAAAAACGCGTACAATTTGTGCACTCATCGCGATGATTTATAGTTTGACGATGTAATTAAATAGATAAAAAAGGTTTGCATAAAGATTAAGTGATTATACCTTTGTTGTGGGGACTTTGCTTTCGGGTATATATTTTTTTAATGTAGCGTCGTTGTTTGTTGCAAATTAAATTATTTTTTGTGTCCGGTTTGTTGCAAGAAGATCAATAACACACGAAGTCCTTTGAGGACACAACAACTACGTTAAGTGAGCATCTTTAAAAATTTTGTTTAATTTCAAGAAATATTATGTTTTTAAGGATCGCGTTAGTGTGTGAGTTTCTTTATTTCCTCATGAGTTTAATTGCCTGCACAGATTTGGATGTACATCGCATCAGCAAATCCTTACAGCATCTCGATTCACAATGGCTATAAAAAATTATAGAGGCTGCATAGTACTTATTTCTTATTTTGACAGTGTTGCTGTGTTGTATAGTATTTAAATTAGACTTTTTACATGACGTCGAAATCATATAAGCACACCGCTTGGTAAATTTTACACCATCTATCAACATTTTCATACGCAATAGTCTCGTGCGTATTAAGCGAACTACACTTATCAGAGTTAGCTATCGCTTGCATATTTCCGACAGTATCTTCATGTAACAGAAGCACACATCAAACACAATTGTTTTAAGGAACCAGCTGTGTTAAATAGGTGCGAGACCTAAGGCCCAATGACGCAGAAGCATCACAATAGGCCACCATAGTATGGTGACCATTATTCTTAGATTCTGCTCTTGCCTTCCATCAGGCAGAGTTTAGGCTCTATAACCGGTCCACACATAAATTAATGTTTTAATGAACTAAGTTATGTTAAAATCTATAATTAACAAAACATCACAATCAACTGTACGTTACGTCTACCTTCGATAAAACAAACTATGTACGTAACGAACCTTCGTTACGTACATAGGCCAGGTAAATATTGTAAAAGTATAAAAAAGATTTTTACTGTCTATGGAACTTTCGATCTCTGATCGATAAGCAGAAAAAAGAAATACGTAATAGTTTTCAATAAAAAAGATATATTTAAAGTATCTACGCCAGACCGCAGCGGGCTATTCGTTAATCTCTCGCGTAATAAATATGATAAATTGTAACCAGCTTATTTTCCTGTTACATTTGAGGATAAATTGTTTATATAATTTTTAGCTCTTTTTTTTGCTCATTTTAAAGAGGTAGATTGCGTCCTAATTTTTCCATGAAAGCCTTTTGTCTGCAACTACCCCCGCGTATGTCGGTTATCGCGGTAAAGAGTAGCTTATGTCAGACCTACGTCACAAGGCGTACCGTCAACGATACAACCGACCGAGGGCCGCCAAACGCCCGCCTGAGCATTCGCACCGCACGTTTCCCGCGCCTACGCTTCAAAATGCCAAAACCACGTAATTATTGTGCAGTAGGTGGATGCCTACGAAAAATGCGCTAACTTATGTAAATAGGTATTTATTATATAAGTGTTGTAAAAGAACATAACAATGCTTTGTTACAGGAGAAAACTAATGTTTATGAAACTACACTGTGTACTCATTTTGAAACCTATAATAAAGATTCATCTTTATCAGAAGCTAGAAGTCCCATCTGAAAGTTTAATAATTATATTGAAGCATAATAATTTTGACAACGCCTTAATGAATCGGCCTGTTAGCATCATATTACAACGTTTAAAAACCGTTGATTTCCGTCGCTTTGCTCCTGTTTTCCATATTATTATTTAATAAAACTATTTACGCGTTTTAGGATATTTTCAACTATAAATATTAATAACAGAATATTCAGTGAAGAGAAAAAAAGTTATATAAAACGCAAAATATATTTGATTGACTAATCTATACAAATAAATGAAATTGGAGGACCTGTTTGTGATATTTATCCTAATGGGTATGAAATAAATCGCAACATTCGCTTTATAAAATAATGATCAAAGGCGCAACCCTAGCGCACTTATACGAGGACGTGCGTGCACGTGTCTCGCATGGCGGGCAACACAATCTCGACTCTTTATCAGCGTACTTATGGTACATTTCTTCTCGTTCTCTGCAGCAGGTATTATTATTAAGATCTTGTATGCTATAATAGCGTGGGATTTTCGTTTTTGTATGGGAGTGATGTTTCTGTTACCTTCTTTCTTACTATTTATTAATCGGTGCCTATGCCCTTGCTCAACAATCAGAGCATCTCCATACTCAATTTTATTGAAATCGGTGCAGCGGTTTAGCCGTGAAAGTGTAATAGACGTTTTATTTTCGAATTTATAATACAAGTACGAGTTATACCTCCTTATATTAATAATAAATCGCTTAATTGGACAGCTTAAAGCTAGGTAAGTTGGTAGTCCCAACCCGCACCCAGCCAGCGTGGGGACGTATGGCCTTAAATCTCTCCTGAGAGGAGACCCGAGCCCCGCAGTGGGATATTATGGGTTGTAATAATGAAAAAAATAGTCGGTAGTATAACTGGCGACCCCTTTGCTCAACGGCAATCTCTTCCAGGCAACCGTTATAATTCCTCATCACCAAATAGTATTTTCATAGCTTTCCTGGAATGATAAAATGTCCGCCTATAAGTATAGATCCTTTTAAATTTGTTACTCTTAGGTTTAAGTGTTTGAGAAAAATATAACTACAATATTGAATTGGATATAATCTGTAAGAATATTGTAAGTAAGAAATAAATAAATAAAATCAAAAAATAAATAAAAATTAAAAGAAATCCAAAGCGGTTGTTTTTAAGTTCTGTATCTTTTTCAAAGTATGTTTATAATTCTATGTGCCAAACTCGCATTTATAGTAGGACTTCCTACATGAATTAATAGTTTAATTACTCAACAAAGAATGATTTTGCAATAAATAGGGATTTAGCGCAAAATTCTGCAAAAAGCAGCCGCTTTACGATAACTGGAACGGGACAAATGTAGATACTAATTAGAATCGTAATGATATCTAAATAAACTTATGTAGGTATATAATATAGTTATGTATAGTTGTCACAACACTTTGACTCATACTTTGGTAGGTACGACATCCGTTAATCTGAACTGATGTAAAGTACGTAAAAATATTTTTGTGCATGTAATGCTATGTTAAAGTTATATTTGGGAAAATACATTGGCGGGTAATTCCTAATTGTATTATTCTATTATCTAGCGGAATTTAACGGATGTGATATTTGGAATCAAAGTCACCTTTTAAACCCGATTAATGGTTTTACCGATGTTTTACCCCAAATTAAAAAGTTTCAAGGTGCATATCATAGGATACAGCTAAGAGGCGCACATAGTACAGTTGCACTCGGTGATTAGAAACAATCATCGAAGGTATGCAACGCGGGGCGGTCAGTACCTGGATGGGTGACCGCTGGTTGCATGACACCGTGAGCGGCCCGATTCGGAGGTCACGTGAAGCAGTCCGTCCCGGCTGTTATTATAGAATAACAGTCGTGAAGCTTAGTTGGAGGCCTTTGGGCGGCTTGAAAACATTCAACGGTAAAATTACGTAGCCACAACGTTGTCTTGCCAGTCCTCAGCACTTGGCCAGCGTGGGGAAATATGACCTTAGCCTTCTCTTAAGAGGAAACCTGAGCCCAGCAGTGGGACATTATGGGTTGTTGACAATAGCATAGGACTATGTTGTGCCACAATCGTTTCTTTTTGTGTCGTTTTTTTTAATAACCAAATTTTGTTTAAATATCAAAAATATTTGAGTCATGAGAACTGATATCACATCGTCATTTATTAAAAGGGCGTGGAAGAACCTATACTACATACCTACATAAATCAAAATATTTGGCCATAAATATGCCTAATAGGTTATTGTGTTGTAGTTTGACATGATAATAAATCTTAAAAAGACTAGTAAACGCCCAGTGGTCGAAATTAAGCCATATTTTTTAACTTTCTGTATTTCCCCTTATAAACTTTAATTATGCCTTGATTCCATACTCTTGTAAAAAGTATAATACTAGTAAAAAGGAGTAAAAAAAGTTTTGCTTCACATTCATACGTGACGTACCTATATATAAGTATATTAGATTTGTTATCAGCTATCAAGACTTTTGAAAAGTGGCATAAAGTTATTAATAAACAGTTTGTGTCAAAATACAATTAAACAGCATATGAATGCATCAAGAGTAGGCACAAATTAACTTCTTTAACGATTTCTTTTTAAAATGTCATCTGTGATCACGACGTCAATGAGTGACTACTAAGTCACTCATTGACAGCTATCGAACAGAACTCAGAACTCAATGTCCTAAAATACATCTAAATACGTTAAATCTAAGATTTTTAATACATTATCTAAGCCTCAAAATGAGAAAATCCTAAAAAAAGTTCGCGACAAAAACATTTTACGTGTATTTAAAATTATTATGTTGACATTTTGATGCTTTCATAATTTAAGCTTTGATATATTATTGCACCCGTTTTATACCTACATACTTCTTTTTGTATAATAATTTTTCGGAGATTACGTATTTGGTAAGGAATTCAATGGTCATTTAAGCAAATGTATGCGCAGTTCATTAACAAATTTACATTTGGCGCGATTTTATTCTCAATTCAAATTCAATTAGCTTTATATTGCACAACTACGTGTTTTTGTTCACAACATCACGACTCATAATGTCATAGTCATTATTAATGACCATCATATCTATTCACTTTCTACATGTTTGTTTAGCCACATATGTGAATCGGTCAATAACTAGTGTTGAGCCAGTAGTCGAAAGGTTGGGTCCGGATGGCGTAAGAAAGCGGTTCCCGGATCCCTCCCGTCTCAGGCGAAGAGTGGCACACCGTGTGGTTTTAATCGGTTCGATTCCGACACACCGCCCCATCGCAAACCCCGGTGGGGTGAAGGCCCGAGGGGGATTCCACACATAAAAAAAAATTGTAGTCGAAAGGTAGCCAGGGTATTTTTTTTCTAGTAATAAAAGCTTGTAAAAATAAATTGCTTGACAGTTTTATGAGCTTGAATGTAATATATAACTTCGTTCAGTACTTGGATTATGACAGTCGGATTGATCTGATGTAGCTACTCGTAAAAAAATTATATTAAGCCATATCTCAGTAAACTTAAAGCCGATAACAGTCTAGCTTTAAAAAAAGACTTGAATTAAAACAAATGTTTGTAAATGGAAGACTGTTTAAAAAGAATATTTCTGAACTTCTTATTATTTTTCAACTATAATACTTAATTAATAATAAACAAATAACCCTTCTTTGCTTTGCGCAGTCGGGTAAAAAAATACATACAGTGGAACATAGAACCTCCTCCTTCTTTGAAGTCGGACAAAAAATAAAAGATATGGCGAAAACTAGTTAAGACATCAAACTCATTGTGTTAAATACATTTTTAAAAAACGTGATATACATATGTGTAATAAAAAAATAATATTATTATTATTATTATCTAAAACACGACGCCATATAGTCCCAAACTACGCAGAGCTTGTATTACGGCTTCTAGACAACTGATATAAATACAAAAAAATTAATATTATTATTATTATTATTATCTAAAACACGACGCCATATAGTCCCAAACTACGCAGAGCTTGTATTACGGCTTCTAGACAACTGATATAAATACAAAAAAAGAAAGCTCATATACGAAAACTTTGTGTCTTACTCTTCTTCTGTTACTGAAAGAAATATTATAGTAGGTACAGTAGGACACGATAAATAAGTAAACATTTATCCATTTCATTAACATGTGTAAATGTGTTAATGCCACGTTCAGAAATATTACACAATTGACACGTATAGGTACTTTACGTTTACGACCGTAACTAAAAGCAGTCCCCTGCGAGCCAAGGGCAACCAGTAGACGTACACTATGCACTAGGCACACGCCGCATGCCCTTAATAGTAAAAGGATTTGAGCAATAAGCCCTAAAAGGCAAATGGATTAAATGCAATCTGTTAAAATTTCTGAAGATTTTTGATGAGTTTTATATGGGTACTAGCTGACCCGAAGACCTTCAGACCGCCATATGTTTCTTTCGTTAATATTTTCTAAAAAACTCGAACTTCGAGGACAGAAGAAAAAAAATCTTTTGACTTTTGATTTTCTTCTATACAAACCTTGTTCTAACATTGTTATACCGTGGGAGAGCCACGCTTCGGCATGAATGGGCCGGCTCCACCGGAGTTATACCACGGCCTCGCAGAAAACAGGTGTGAAACAGCGCTTGCGCTGTGTTTCACCGAGTAAGTGAGGATACTGGAGGCCCACACTCCGTTCCCTCTGCCCATCCCCCCATTCTCCTCCCCATCTCCCAAAGGCCGGCAACACATTTTTGATGCCTCTGGTGTTGCAGATGTCCATGTGCGACGGTAATCGCTTACCATCAGGCGATACGTCAGCATATTTGCCCGCGATTACATAAAAAATAAAACGAACCTATAGAAAAAAATATATTATCTAATTTGGTGCAGTTGATTGGAAGTTAGGCGCGTACAAACAATTCGGTGAATCATTTTTATATAAATAGAGAACTTTCAAGATTTAATTACAAACAAACATCGGGACAGGTGAAATTAAAATAAAAGCTGAAGTGAAAATATTTATGTCAAGTAAAATAAGCCCACACTGAATGTATGGGTTAATTCAATTTAAATTACTTTTTAATTTAACGTTTTCTTCAACAATTCTGTAAAAGGAAACAATTACAAACTGAAAGGTATAAAAATTATAGTTTAGTATTATTTTTTGAATATAAATCACATTTTGTTGCGAATATTAGTATTACATATAGTGCTCATGATATCCTCCTTAGGAACTCCATAAGATAGGATACAATAGACATACTCGTATAGTTATAATTAGCTACTTCGTCTTCCTAGCCTTTAATAAATAAATATTTCGAATATCAAACACACAACGCTATTTGGTTCCAAATTAAGCAGAGCTTGTATTATAGGTACCTACTAGACAACTCTGTGTTGTAAATACTTACATATTATACGAGTACATGGGAACCACCCAAACTCCGAAACAAATATTTGCAGATCATACAAACATTTGATCTGACCCGGGAATCGAACTCGAAACCTACCACTGCGCTACCGAGGCAGTCAATATTCCGAAGATTATTTTAGGTTGCCTACCAGTTCAACTTGTTTTACCTGAATATCTGTTTCTTCACGCAGCGAGTGGCACCTCCGAATCCCTGAAGGTGAACTGAACTCGATGTTTAAACTAGTTGTGTATGTGTACGTATATATTTGAACACTGACTTATCAGTAACGATTGATGAAGGTATTAATGACAACCGCAGCCGACAACTTAACGTTCTCCCCGAAGCTCGTGTTTGAAACACCTTGAAATATTGCATACTAAGAAAATTCAACAACACTTTTGGCCAGACTCGGGAATCAAACTTAGACCTCTGTCGCGGTCGCATACGGTGTCGGCTGGTCCAAAAGGCAGTTATTGATAAATAGCTATCGTACAGATAATCAGCC
This sequence comes from Hyphantria cunea, assembly GCA_003709505.1. Classification (NCBI taxonomy): domain Eukaryota; kingdom Metazoa; phylum Arthropoda; class Insecta; order Lepidoptera; family Erebidae; genus Hyphantria; species Hyphantria cunea. Next base: position 2,354,867 of record PKRV01000615.1, read on the forward strand.
TCAAGGTCGGGAGTGAGTGATTAGTGGTGCTACTGCCTATACATGGTATGTGTTATGACGATAACGCTAGTATTGTGTTATTGTATAGTATAACTAGCTGAGTCGTGCAACTATTTTTGTATCTCAAGTAAATTTGCCTCGTTTATACAATATTTTCATTAATAACCTGCTCCTATTTCTCAAATAGATTTTAGCCCTACCCCATTCAAAGGAAACCCGTTTACCTGTACAAACTCTTTAACTTGAAATATAGACTTGCTGTACCACGCTGTTTTACACGGGTTTTGTTTCTTTGTTTGTATTAGTTTTAATTTTGTTTTCGAATAACTCCAACTTTGTTTTTAAAAAAAAAGTACCTCAGCTACTCTTTATATCATTTAGTTGTATGCAAACGAAAGTCCAATCAAAATAAGATATTATAAATAAAAGAGAGGATTGTGTACTTCTATGAAACTACGGTAAAAGTGAAACTTTTTTTCACATGCAAATAAATAAATCTAATAAAGCAAATAAATAACATTTACATTAAACACTGACAAAAACAAATTAGCGAGGAGCGCTGGCACACCGTCCGACTGGCCACTGGACACTGGCCGACCGTCACGCGTCACGCGTCACGCGACATGCGATACACAGACCAAAAAATTTGAGACAATGTAATAAAAGTTTCACTTTAAAAAAATTGACGTTTATCCCGTGTACACTTTTATATCCATTGAATTTAATGCTGTTAAATTGAAATTATAAGCAGATAATTTAATTTTATTTGTTTGCTGATATATATTTAGATGTAGAACCTAATACTCTTAGAACTTTAGTGGATCTATTTTGTTACGCAGAGAACAACACTTATAAGCGCTGTTTAACCTCGGTTCGGTCACGGTCGGTGAAGATGATTCTATATAATAGTTACTAACAGGAAATATTGATTCATTGTCAACTCAAGGAACTGTTCGTTCCCACATCTGTTTTAGTCCTGCACGGATTTCGTACGATGACTTTAGTCATTTATTTACGTCTTAATATGCTCGGTATATTATTAAAAAAATATATAAGGTCTCGGTATGCCATTTTGGTTTGCTTAATGTTTTTGAATATTATATAAATAAAAAAATCATTTAATTAAAAATCAAATATTCGTTATTCAAGAAAAAAAATTATAACAATGATAGTTTTTTTGTTGATTAAACTGCTTTACATTATTGAGGAATTTGTAATCTTTGAAAAAAAAATGTTTGCCATAGACTATGTGAAAAATGAAACACATCCTATGAAGGAGGTTATTTAAGGTTATTTAAAGAGTAATATTTGAGATAGAGAGGTTTCTTAATTTTCCCATGTCAGTTTTGCTGTAATTTGTGTTTTTTGTTGAGAAAACTAATTTAAAATGTCTCTCAAGGTGTAGTGAACGTAATCCGTTGCTTTATGTTGTTTATTAAAATATGATTAACCTCAAAAGGAACCCCTACGTAACTTTTCGCCATTTAATAGAGAATTGATAATATTTTAAATGAAGAGATCTTCTAGAAGGCTTATGAAAGGTATGTCTGCCAGTGTAGGTAAAATACACATATACCGTATAGGTCCGACATATAGGTCGCAGCCTAATTTTCTTTTTATATGGGATTTGGGGCAAACTAGCAGACGTATCGCCTGATGGTAAGCGATTACCGCTGCCCATGGACACCCGTAACACCAGAGGCATCACAGGGAGGGGATGAAGGCAAGGATTGGATTATTGGCCTCCGGTATCCTCACTCACTCGCTGAAACACAGCGCAGTTTTTCTGTGACGCCGTGGTATCACTCCGGTCGAGCCGGCCCATGCATGCTGAAGCGTGGCTCTCCCACTTAGTAACCTTTCACCGCAAATCCATTTACCCTTAAAAATCGTGTCATGCGGCTTACTTGGTCCTTAGTACATATGTCCACTATAATTTCGTTTTTAAACAATAGAAAATAATAAACAATCCGTATCCCACACAGACTTTGGTGACAAAGTGTAAATATAATAAATACAAAAAAAACTAACAGTAAATTAGACACACGATATCTTATTTAGTTTAATTAAGGAATTGCCGGTGAACACAGAGCGCAAACTGTGAAACTAGCAAATAATAATTTACGATCTGTGTATTGCATGTGTGTATATGAATATGAAATATATATATAAAAGTTTATTACAACTCTGTTCACCTACCTTATAAGATTTCTACACCACTGGAAGGTTGACTGAAAGAGAATACCCTGGGCATTAAATAACCTTACTTTACTTTAACTTGTAATTAGTTGTCAAATACAATAATTTGTCCTTGCACCTACCGCCTCATATTTCTGCAACACCTGAAGGTTGACTGGTAGATAATACCTAATGGCATTAAGTCCGCCTTTGTACTTCATGTGCATCAAATTACAAAATAAATAATTATAAACTGTTTTTAGACTTTTGCAACTTTTACACAGTTTTTTTATTAAGCGGGAGTTTTATCACGAATAATTCCCTCTTTACAACACAAACTAAGGTGCATTAAGTTGAAGATAAGTAAATAAAACACCAAAATCTCTTACAATTTTCTGTGATAGCGGCTGTTGTTTTTAATTCTCTGGCATAAAGAAACTCGATATCGCCTAACCTAATTTGCAGTACTTTACCAATCCCGGCGCTTCTATGCCAAAACCCTTCATTAGCGAACCTTCATTCAATTCAAGTTCCTATTATATTAATTAAATAAATAAGTATAAAATAGCTAAGCTAACAATTTATGGATCAATCTATTCTGCGCAAGGCCAACTACACCAAACGATACGTTAATAAATTGCAATATTATTCATTGCTCCAGATACTAAACTGTTTTCATGGAATATTTAGGTATTGGACAAGGTAGAATTGATTTGTATTTATTGACTACACTTGCATACTACACAGAATAACATACCAACTAAGTACTATTTTACTAGTTACTGTCTTTATACAGTCTTCGAATACAGGATTGAAATACTGGTAAGCACCCTCAGTCTCGTTAAGCTTCTGCAGTTTCATTCCTATTTATCCCTCTTCGAATTTTCAAAATGCTCTAAGCTTAGTTCGCGCTCTTTTGGGAGAGATCTTCGTTCGACGACAGCGATAAGCAGCGAACGACCATAGACTTGTCTACTTACTAGATTGAGACTTATGGTCTTTCCGATCCGTTATCCTAAGTCCTTAACTTGCATGTTTACTGTTCCTCATCTACAATCTTCCATTATGTCGCGTTTTCCAAAAAGTCAGGCAAAGTTACGATTCTTATATTCAAGAGATTTCTTGAAGTAGGTCAGCATCACATGCCTAACGGATGGGTTGGAGAGTTTCATTATTAGCTAGAGTTATTACAATACATATACCAACTCTCCAATCCATCCGTTTAAATAATATTCCTTACCAAACAATGTACCTTTTAAAATACTCTTAATTATCTTATCTAAGTCCTAAAATGCGCAATCGACGACAAAAGCCGTAGATTATTGTTGTCAGTAAGGCATTTACGTAATAGGATATGTTCGTAAATGGAACTAAAATTAAAGGCGCCAAAATGCGTGACACATCTATTCCTTTTTGGAAATAGACGTTTGTGTATCAATATGTAATTTTACTTTATTGTAAACTTGGCTGTATGCACAAATCGTGTTAAGTCAGAGAAGAAAAAAAAACTAAAATATGTAAACAAAGGTTGAAGAAAAATTTTAACCAAATTGGAATATCAAATATTAAGTCCAATTTTACTTCACTTGTCCAAAAACAAAAAGTACAGTTACTATAAGGTTATAAAGATCAGAAAAGTAATCTAAACATTTAATAGTAGGTACTACTAGTCCTTTACCTAAACTTCAACAACAACAACAATCATTATTTGTCAATATATGAGTACTAAGTGATAAAATAAACATTAGTTTTACTTTTATCGCGTTAATTACCCAATAATTGGCTTCTTTTCCTGTGTACTGACAATCTTTGTCTCACAAATTAGCGTTAATTTGAATATCGTGTTTTTCGGCAGTAAGCTACCAATTTGCAATTTTTGTTTTCTACTAAGTAGTTACTTTACAACCGAGACGCTCATTTAAGAGTTCTAATGAGTTTTACCATTGAGTAGCCAATCTACTGACCTTAATATACAAGAATGACATAATAAACAATTCTTTACAGTAATAATATGCTAGAATGAGAACAAGAGTGGTTTTCTTTTCATGGTAAAACCTTTTTAAACATTATTTTGTTCTATAATCTATGGTGCTGAGGCTATCATTAAGGAAAAACGTCAAAAAACTACTAACTAAAAAATTAAGATCTCGTTCTAAAGTTACTAATAAAATTTTACCGGTACTAATTACAATTGAATAATTGTATGTGTAACAAAGCTATAAATATTTATTTTTTTTATAAAGCATTTACTGCATGCCAATATCGCTAATATATGGCAAGAAGCCAATATTGTTTGAACTCAAACACAATGAATAGACAATATCTAGACTATTGGCGTTTAGCAAAGAATATTGGAGAAGTTAAGAAGATCGTGAATTGAGTTAGTTAAAATATTTCTAGACTGAATAGAACTTGTGTGAGAAATACATATGACATGTAGGTATCAAGAAGTATTTGCTCAGCCGAACAGTAAGCTAAGCGGAATGTCTGTACAATAATGACCGGCTTGCAATAGGCCGGTTAATGTAGAAGACGTCACATTGAGCCGTATAGATATTTGACGTTTTGCACTCCGGCTGCTGTCTGCCACAAACTTTACATTTCTTCTTAGTAACTAAGACTAAGTGATACAACTAAGATTTCGTTACATCATCAAAATGATATTTATTCAGTATATTGCTGATCTAATATTTTCTTGTCTAATTGGTTTTACTTACTGTGTTACATTAACGTAATGTATTAGTAAATTATTTAATAATTAACTGCTTTTAAAAATAGATACAACATTTGTCACCCAGAGCCCGTTTAGTCGAAAAACTCCAGACAGATAAAAATTGGTATTCCAATACCCACATTTTGATAGATGACTTCAAATTTGGGAACTCAAGAGGAAAAATCTGTTTTCTAAGATGTAAAGAAAAACTGAGAGTACAGTACAGATCGCAGAAAATAGAGAAGTGTGGCGATTGGTACCCTACTAAGGGCATTGTTGAACTGCCTTATCACACTCTCTCTCGATTTAAGAATTAAGCGAGAATGTTATCAGTCAGTTCGCCAGAAGCCATCAAATATATACAGTTTCAGAAGCCATTTTTTAAAGACATCTCCCGCTTTCTGAATATACATCCTGTGTTGACCCATGTGGGATTTGAAACCATAACACTTGATGTAATAGAAAGTGGCAGGGCGACCGACCGTCAAATTATTAAAATTCTAGATCCATTCATTCATTCAACACAGTTGCATTTCAGTAAATTCATTTAGACCTGGGTTAGAGACCGTTTCAATTTAGCAAATGGTTAGGGTAAATATAGCAGTGGAGTGCTTTGAGCTCGACTCGCATACTCCCGTGCGCACAGGTAAATAGGTTTAAAAAATGTTTATAAAAGAAACAAATGACAAACGGACCCGTACTTTGTTAACACTATTACAGTATTACATCAGAATTAAGTATGCTTGTGGACTAACCAATAAACTACCTCATTAGTCATTACTATTCATACAATCATAAGGATAATATGCATTTCTAGTAATAGTAGTAATAATGAAACTCATTATCGTTTACAGTCAAGTCCGTCACTAAGAATGTTTTATATTATTGTGAAGTCAGCTTTCAAATTTCCATTCAGATTTCGATATCTCAAATCCAACGATTAGTTTCAGATATTTATGCGTTCAAAAACTTCGCTACCTATATATAGATTTGTAGGTAGGTATTTGGTTTTCCCCGATACAAAAATCTAGTACGTACAAAAACGGTTACACACTGAGATATACAGCTAATTGTTTAACTAGTGTCCTCATAGAGACAATGACGTCAAACCTTAATTGCTAACTCTATTTACTTTGTTGTCGCACCTCTATATAGGGTAAGGTATTTATTGTAAAAAGGAAACGAAGGGAAGGAAAGGAACGAAAACTAAGGTGATATGTTTTGCTTTACTATTTTTTTTTTAAAGTTGTAGCGGGTGGATGTGACCTGGCTATGACCGGATACCGGGATATTTGGCGCTCCGTGGGGTGACCTTCATTCAGCAGTGGTCGACGATAGATCGGTATAAGTACCATTTTTCTGGAGTTACTAAAATATTGTAGGCTGAAAATCTAATATTTAAAATTCTCGTGTTGCGGTGTTTATTACCAAACTCCCCCGAAACGGCTCGACCGATTTTTATGAAACTTTAAATAAAATAAACTCAGATCTACCCGATATGCACAATATCGGGTAGATCTGAGAATCGGCCAACATCTATTTTTCATACCCTTAAATGATAAGGGGGACCCATCTCCAATTTCTTTTTGTTTATTTTGATAGCAAAACAGAGTTTGTCAGGTCGGACAGTTTAAGTCATATTAAAAGATTTTTTTAAATATAATTAATTAACTAAAAAGCAAACTGCATAAATAATGTTTTCGCGTCATTCATAGGTCGTGTATCTTTCATTGACAGGGACGAAACATTGTTCCTGTTTTTCAAAGTTTATAGAAATCATGTTTCTTAATTCCTTATGATATTATAGTAATTGTAAGAAAACTGTCCTTAGCTAGTCTAGCTATTATTATTTTTCATCAATAGCCTTCGCCATGCTTCGGCATGCATGGGCCGGCTCGACCGGGGTGATACCACAGCCTCACAGAAAACCGGTGTGAAACAGCGCCTGCGCTGTGTTTCACAGAGTGATTGAGGATACCGGAGGCCCATAATCCAACCCTTCCCCTCATCCCCTCCAAATCCCCCAAGGACGGCAACGCACTTGTGATGCCTCTGGTGTTACGGGTGGCGGTACCATCAGACGATACGTCTGCTCGTATGCCCGCTATTCCATTTTTTTTTAATCTTTTTATAGTCAACTGCTTGAAATAGGCCTCTCCTTAGAAACGAGATTTAGTTCTAGTATACCTAGACCTACCTAGGGTTGGTAGGACTTGTAGGAAGTTACTATACTTATTAAGTATATTAAAAATCGCTGTTATGGTTTTAGAAGCTAAAAGTCGTAAGAAAAAAAAACTTGTTGGGACTAATCCCGCTCACACACCCACTACTGTAACTCCTGTACAACAGCAGTGACCCATGAAAACAGCGAGTTTTGACACTCGGGAAGTCTCAGGAAAAATTGTGTTGGAACTGTATTGGAACTCGCAACGAAATTATTTAGAAGAAAAGTGGAGGAGTTGGAAATATAAATAATTTGAAGTAAAATAGGCAGACAACAACAACTTACCGTAGGAGAGCCACGCTTCGGCACCAACGGGCCGACTCGACCGGAGTAATACCACGGCCTCACAGAAACCCGATGTGAAACAGCGCTTGCGCTATGATTCACCGAGTGAGTGAGTATACCTGAGGACCATAGCCCAACCCCTTCCCCATTCCCTTCCCCATCCCCCAAATGCCTTCAACGCACTTGATACGCCTCTTGTGTTGCGGGTGTCTATGGGCGGTGGTAATTGCTTATCATCAGGCGTTACGCCTACTCGTTTGCCCCATTCTATAAAAAAAACCACTTCAAACCGGGAAGCACTAAAATATTATGGGTACTTAGTAAGCTAAAATATATTTGATTTGAAAATTAAGAGCTACCACATTACATAAACGTAAAGGACTTTTAACAAAAGAGACCATTACCACTTCACATCAAGAGTGCTATTAAGTTAATGTAACCACATCCAAACTGCTAAACGAACAACATTCCGTCTCAAAAGGTTTAATACGTAAGTTAGTACGTCATCTCGAAATCCGTATCATTTCCATTCTGTGTGCCTCGAAACACGTAGGCCAGAGTGTACAAAGATACATTACATGAGTAAAGGATTGATGAATGACCATAATTATGTAGTGTTCTATGCAAAATAAGGTACAAATGTATAACCTATAGAGCACTGATACAAGATATAAACACTTTTATTACGAATATATTGGCTAAAGGCTAAAGGTTTTATGATTTGATAGTTTTTCTCGTGGCTCCGTGTGTACCTGCACAGCCGTTGAAATATATTGATTGAAATTGATGCAAAAGTTTTGCCATGAAAGCCTAATACACATACAGAGTTAGTTTAGAATTTATAATATTAGTACGGATGAGCAATTTTTGTGTATAAATATACACCCGAATCTGGGTCAAGCTTTAACGATTTTCATGAAATTTAGTGTGCAGGGAGCTTTCGGGGGCGATAAATCGATCTAGGATTTTTATTTTTAGAAAATTTACAAAAAAAATATCGAGTAAAGCTCGATCAATCAGGTACTATATACAGCGTTCTAAACACTCAACAATCATTCTATATTCGACGCTATGTGTCTGATACACACGCTGTAAGGTTCATTATTCTGTACCACAAGAAATCAACGAGAACTTTCCAATGTTTAGGCGCCTCGAGCGCTGCTTTGGAATAATCTTTCTTCGTAACAATATAATCACGTAATACATAGTGCTTACTACCAAGTATATGCATATACGTTTCTTGTAAGTGTGTTCGTAATCAAGTGCGGTAAACATTGTTGACGATTTATTGTACAAAATAGTAGGAATACATTATTTATAGAAGAAAAGATCAACCAAAACAATTCTCTGAAGTTTTACTATCGCTCCAGTATCCTATTTTTTGTCTGTGATTTTAAAAACGAATGTAAAATAGCAACAAAAAGTACGCTTCTACTAAAATTGACCGGAGGCATATGAGGTCAACAAACTTAGCACTCACCACGATAGTGCTGCCATCTTCTGCGGTTTCTACCATTACCAATATTATTGTGAAATGTAAATGAAAACAAAACTACATATCAATATTAATTAAATTTATAGCAATACACATAAGAAAAAACTCGGAAAATCCCCTGAGTATATTCGATTACCCCGGGTATATTTTCTGGTTTATCTAGTTGTGGCGTTTTAATGCAGTACACAAATGACGTCACCAAAATGACCTCAGAAAATATTATAATTAAATCTCTTTATCAACCATTGTGACGTGTTACATTTAAAACATTCTTTATCATATCGGAAGACACGTATGGCAAATTATTTATCATTACTTATTCAAACAATAACGTGTATTACTGACTCACTACAGTATTTCTGGTCTGCATTGAATCATTTCTTTTATTTCTAATCTGCCTGAACGTATCTTTAAAATAAATTTATGATTCATTTGACACTTAAATATAATATCCTTATTTAAGAAATTAGTCACAGTGATTGTGTTTCGGTTATTTTTTTATATTCTGGGAAGTTGGGAAATAATAATTGAATTAATATTAGTCAAGGTCAATTATCAAAAGAAATCATAAAACTCTTGAATATTCTCTGTGGATTTAATTAATGGGTAGACCAGATTATATGCGATTTCTTTTGCATTGCATACACACCAAAGCATTATTCCTTAATATAGTCTTAATTTTTTATCTGCGTGAATTTATATTTAAAAACTAATATTATGAATCATTTAACGCTTTAAAACAGTATCCTTGTTTAAAAAATTAGTCACAATGCTTTTATTTTGCTTTATTATTTTATACTGTGGGAAGTTGTGAAATAATTATGGAATTAATTAGGCAAAGTTTTCCCAAAAATAAATTTCAAATATTTATCAGTTCTGAATGTTCTCTGTGAATTAAATTAATGGGTAGCCCAAAAATATAATTATGTAGCTAAAAATAGTAAAACTAAAAATCTATTTGTGGACTCCACATAATCCCTGGAAAACAGTACTTTTTTGGATGAAAGGTATCTCATGATAACATGTAGATAGAATCGGTTAGGTAAATCAAAGCGTTACATACAAACAGGCAGGCTTTGTTTATAAATATATATTTTTTTCTTTATTAAAATGAATATTCTTGGACATTTAATACACAAGGCCATCTAGTCCCAAACTAAGCATGTATAACGGGTACTAGACAACTGATATAAATACTCCTAAACAAATATTTGCATATAAAAATTTGGTCCGACGTGGGATCGAACCCGAGACCTCAAGCACAGCAGTTGTATACGCTACCACTGCGCCACCGAGATAGTAAAAAAAATGTATATTGTATTGTGTTAAATCACCTGTTATATCAAACCTTAAAAATAATTAGTTTTGGTAACCTTGAATCCTTTACTGTAGGTATCTCCCCCACAGTTACTAGCTCAATATTTACTTTCTAAATGGGGATTACCCGGTTTGTGTGGATCAGTTAGTACTGTAAGTAATTTTTTTATCAGAATCTTAGAATATGCGTCACTGGGTTAGTTTCTTATACAATAAATCACATATTAACATTAACCTTATACATTTTAAGTTATGTCAATCATCACGCTGATTATATAATTTACTGATATGGTCTAGAAATGACAAAACTAATTGAACGCATTGGGTCCTAGGATCAGTACTATTCGTTGTAACCCATTTTTAAAAAATTGAGGCCAATGTTAGTGCCCTCAACCGTTCATTTAAGTGTATGAAAATTGGGAGGATTTCGAGTGAAAGAAAGTGCTATGGAAATTTAATTATCTTACGATTCTTGTAAGTATAATTTAAGTCCAATTAACCGCGATGAGAGCTTATTAAAGTAGCTAACAATTTAATTTATATAAAGTACATTAATTAAATCGACACAAAGTTACTCCGGGTACATTTTTTTAAACTAAGAATATTCATATATATACCGCGAACGTTCGTGTTAAACTAAGGCTTGATAAATAACCTTCTACTGGAGGTTCGAGTCAACATCGAAACTTCTTTGTTGCAAAATCTAATATAGAAACTGGATTTAAATTTTAAACTTTTTCTGTGCGGGATTTACCGCGCAAAATAAGCGCCGCGTAAATTCAATAGACTTAGGTTCCTTTTATGACTATTTGAAAGCTTAAGTTTACGTTTTTAAGTAGTCAATCCATAAAAAATATTCTTTCAATATGTATTACTAAACAGTCACAGTGTATCTACCTTAATTACAAAAACTATTTAATTATATAACGTTTCAATGTTGCCAGTTTGTACAGCGCCATTGCTTATATGTAATTGACACAAACCGGTCTGAACAAGTTTAAACAATGGTCGATTGAATATTAATAGCTGTATAACATTCTAAATAATTTATAAAATATATTTATTAAGGACCTGCTACTAGCGTTGTTTGCTTTAGCGACGCATAAAGCCGTCGGCCCAGATATGCTATGGTAGTTGCTTGAAGAGTCAGTGCCCCAAGATGTTCTGAAAACCAGTTTAAACTTAGAATAGTTGCCAGCTTATTTGAAGCAATCATGGTTTCGTGGCAAAGTGGAATAACGAAACAAATTGCTTTGTTACAGATCATTAGCCAGTGTAAATTGTAGAAGTAGGTAATATTGATTGACAGATGAATTGACCGTTTTAGAGATAATGGTTTGATTTCATGATTCCTATATTATTAATAATATTCAAGTCCTATTCACAAAAAAAAATATCTTACAATTGAAAAATTTTCTATCTTGTGTTTAAGACAGACAAAAAGACAATGCAAGTTTTGCATTAACTTCAATTATCAGATTAATTGCTTTCCTTGCTTAGCGATCATTTTGTCTGATGTTATCTCATCTCATCTCGACTGCCTCGGTGGCGTAGTGTTAGCGTATAGGACTGCTGTACTTGTGGTTCAACTCCCGGGTCTGATCAAATGTTTGTATGACGACCTAGCCTAATTGGGGAAAAGGGGTTCGGAGGAACAATTAGATATATTGATTAGAGACGTATCTCTAACTCATACATAAACACTTGCAACTGTGCTCTCATGAAGCCTCGACTGTGGAGCGCAGCTGTGTACAGTGTAAGGTAAAAAAATAACCGACACCAAGCGCATCTGCCAACATCCGAACAACTGAAGTTACCTGTGAGCTTTTTTATGTGGGATACGTTGATATATTATAAAGATTCGTTGCAATACCAGTGTATTTTTGTAGTCAATAAAAGACGCTATTTTCTAAAGATCGAGAAACACCTGCATTTAAAACATCTAAGAGCACCTGCAAGGTGTCAAGATGCCAACGCGTTATTCCCGTGTTATTTTATAATTTTGACTTTATATCTTATCTTATCTTATCTTACGTGTAGCTAAGATATTAAGTCGGATGAACCTAATAAAGTTGGTGGAGTAGATCCACCGACTTAATCAGTTTCATCCGATTTAATGTCTTAGCAACAAATTTAATAACAATAACAATAAGTATACCAAAGATCTATTGGAGAACGAGAGAGAGATCGAACACAATTGGCACTGTTGTTACTAGTATACAACAAAAGCTTAGTAATCGACTAAGAAGGTTCCTTGAATTAACATTTTATTTAAATAAATAAATATTACGTACATCTAACACACAACGCCATCTAGCCCCATACTAAGCAGAGCTTGTATTATGGGTACTACATAACTGATATAATTACATATATACTTTTTTGTAAATACATACATAGGACACACCCAAACTCCGAAACAAAATTTGTTTTGTGTAAACCCCCGAAAACTAAAAATATCATACCATACCATAAATATATTTTATATGTCTATAATTTTGAAATCATGAATGATCTATATCTATCTAATCTTGATAAATTAAAAGACCCTTGCTTATACTTTATGAAGGCAATTCGATATCCTTTGGTATTGACCTGATAAGCCAAAGGGATGGTAACTCGACGAAAAAAACTCTTTCTTAGGTATCCTGTAACAATCAAATAGAAAATCTGAAATAACGAGAAAATCCAAGAGTGACTCCGCTAAGAATAAAACTTGTTATGATATAGAAATAGAGCATAAATTAAAAAATACAATAAAAGTGTCTTAAATGGAATTAAGATCATTTTTTCATTCATTTTCCACTATGGAAAATTATTAATAAAATTAAAAAAAACCGGCCAAGTGATGAAGAGATTCCGTACAAACATGCAGGTATATTATATGATGTAACTAAAAATTTATGGTTTTCGCAATTTTTCTATAAGACGTTGCTTCGTTTTTTTTTTTTTTTTTTATATTTAAGCTGCCAAAATGACTCTGCCCTGCCTGATGGAAAGCATGAGCAGAATCCAAGAGTGGTGGTCACCATCCTCAATGCGAAAAAGAACAATGCAGCATGGTGACCCACACTATGGCGGCCTGGGGGGAAGGGGGATGGTGAGGGGGCGTTGGATTGGGGTATGGGCCTCCGGTATCCTCACTCACTGTTGTTTCACACCGGTTTTCTGTGAGGCCGTGGTATCACTCCGGTCGAGCCGGCCCATGCATGCCGAAGCGTGGCTCTCCCACGGTAAATTTCAAGTTCGTATCAAGTTTCAAGATTCTGAGTTCACGGGAAGTACCCTGTAGGTTTTGATTCCCTTGCGAGTATCAATAATATGCAGCATAAACGGCTGAATATTTTGATTGCGTTGGCTTAGAAGTTTGATTTTTCACAGCTCCAAGAGACAGTAGACCTGAGTAGTTGATATGAATTTCAGCTTGATACCTCAACGCTTTCCCGAGAAAAAGGTGTTGACAGACAGACAGACAGCAAAGTGATCCCCTAAGGTTTCCGTATTTACCTTTTGAGTAATGGAACCCTAAAAATATAAGTACATGTTATGCATATAGGTAAATTTATCGAACCTAGGAAATAAATAAATATGTTCAGACATATTTAACACACAACGCCATCTAGTCCCAAACTAAGCAGAGCTTGTACTATGGGTACTAGATAACTGATATCAATACTTATATACTTTTTTTTTGAAATACATACATATTATACATAGAAAACACCCAAACTCCGAAACAAATATTTGCAGATCATACAAACATTTGGTCCGACTCTGGAATCGAACCCGAGACCTCTTGCACAGCAGTTGCATTCGCTACCACTACGCCACAGAGGCAGTCAAATAAATAGAGGTTAGTAATGAACGTTGCATGGATCCTTCACAGATTACTTCCCTTAGAGAGTAATCTGGGTGATCCTTCCTCTGGCTGCTAAAACACTTTGATCAGAAACATTTTCTTTAAAATATTAAACCCTAAAAGAATACTTGGGGAAGGAAAATTCAAATTACCTCCTAGAAGTAAATCCCACAGAAAGTATTCAAGGAACCGTATTTATGACACATAGTTTTGTGTGGTGAAGATACATGAATCATTATTTAATAGACGCTCGCTTTGATTGTACGAATTTTCATGACAGCATTGTTCGTCAGCGACCCGTCATCATCACGTCATGAAGTATGAATCACACAGTTGGTCTAGTGGTCTCAGTGGTCGACACACCGTTTCCTACTGCGCCAAGTGTTGTGGGTTCAAATCCTACATGGAACAACACTTTGTGTGATCCATAAATTGTTGTTCTAACTCTGGGTGTCCGTTTCATGTATGTTTGTAAAGATCCCCGTAACACAGGAATGTATATTCCCAATGCGGGAGATGTCTTTAAAAAAAAACTAAGACGTCACGAACTTGCTTGAATACTGTAAAAGTCATAATTACAATGTACACATCACTTGAACCACATTAAAATTATTTAATAGTCTAGACTAGCAAGAAGGTTCTCTAATACACTGGTCTAATGAGTGTCTGCAGAGATGTTGACTTGCGTAATAAGCTCGCTGAGTTTTTATGACACCCACGGGATAAATAGGGCTGGTGAAATTCCATATCTTTAATCCGTCACCACGCAATAAGTATGTAACCTTCAGCAAAAAGCAATAGTCTTACCATTTATATGAAAATTAATCAGCTTACTAATTAATAGCTAATTTTCGAAAATAGGACAACATCGGATTAGGCGCGGTATTGATACGGAGAACACTTGAAATTACGTGGTCCGGGTCCTCCTGAGAGAAGGCGCCGCGGACCGGCTCTTGAGGTATTTAAAAATAATTCATGTATTTCGATTAACAGTGACTCAGAAGTGATTGTTACTAGTACATTTAAACGTAAACTACATAACTTTAAGTGGAAACACCACATTAATACTACTAGCACCTGCGTCCAAAAAAACCTAGTATAGGTCGTTCAAACAGAAAATTACTTCAGTTTTATGATTTTAACGATTTCTGTACATTTTTAGTCCAGCAGTAACTCTTTTTTATATTTGTAAAGTGTCATGCTCGTACCGGTTACTCTAAGTTATTTCACATCTTTGATGATCCTAAATAAACTTAGCTACAAGGTCACAAGAACATGGTGCGAATAGATAAGGCTTCACTTAACCATAACTTATAGCATTCTACGACTATTGTAGATATCTCTTTTTAGTCAGTTTTATCATTAAAACTATCTATGCTAATATTATTAATGTGAAAGTTTGTGAGGATGTTTCTTACTTTTTAAAGCAAAACTACTGAAAGGATTTGGATGAAACTTTACAGTAATATAGCTGATACATCAGAATAACATATAGCTACTAATTGCCGCGATAACCGATATATACGCGGGCAGAGCCGCAGTCATAAATTAGTTCAAATATATTACGATTGTCAATGAAGTGCCTTTTTGCAAGTCTCAAATTAGAATCATCTGGAAGTGTTATCTGAAGTGAGTGTTATCATCACACAAAGGTCACCGATATCTTTCAACATTGTAGTAACAACAATATGTTTCTTGTTATTGATATCTGCTTACCAGAGATACTGGTTTACTATTTTTGGGTTTGGCTCAAGGGGATCCTTTGGCTCCCTTATTATTTAATATAGCTACATACAAGGTTTGTCAGCAAATTAACGAGGTGATGTTTACACAATATGCTGATGATTTTGCTATTTTTGTTAGTAATAAAGACATACATGTATGCGAGGAAAAGTTACAGTCGGCTTTAAAGTCAATGGTATCTAGTCTAAACAACATTGGATTAGAAATATCAGCTGTAAAATCTAAAGTTTGTAATTTTAGTCGTGGACACATTAAAAGGCAAATTAATTTAGAAATTGATAACAAACCTTTGATGTCAGTAGAATCCGTTAAATATCTAGGCTTATGGCTTGACAGATCTCTTTTATGGCAAAAGCATATTAATGAAATATCGCAGAAAAATTCAAAATTCTTAAACTTGCTCAAGGTTTTGGCGGGGCCTACCTGGGGAATTCACACTAAACATTTGCGAACGATTTATATTTCCCTAATACGAAGCAGATTTGATTACGGGTGTTTCCTCTATGGTAGTTGTGCTAATACCCACCTGTATAAAATTGATAAAATACAAAATCAAGCCTTAAGAATCATAGGTGGTTTTATTAAAAGCACGCCAGTATATGCTATGGAAAGTGAATTATGCATACAACCGCTTTTCGTGCGAAGAACATTTCTTGCTTATAAATATTACTCGAAAGCAATATCTTGGACTGATAACCCAACTATTGAGCTATTGAACAATCTTCACTTGATATCAAATAGTAGATACTGGCAAACTAAAAAGAAACCTTTACTTCTACATGCTCATTCTGATGTTAAGGATATTGAAATAAACTCATCCTATCCACTTGAAATGTTTTGTCTTGACACATGGATATCATATATAGATCTGGATAATATTATCAATATTAATTTAAATTGTATTAAAAAGTCAAAGTGTGATTACGAAGCTAATTCTTTAAGATTAGACGTAGTGAAGGAATTGAATGTTATGTACGATGGATGGCTACATTTTTATACAGATGGCTCTAAAAGTTCCGATGGTAATGGAGCCGCGTATCACTGTCCAAGCGGCTCAGCTATGTACAGAATTTGCTCACCTATTTCAATTATGACGACGGAGTTAGTTGCAATTTCAGAAGCTCTAAATCATATAAATGGTTCAGGTGGCCAAAACTTTGTAATTTTTACAGACAGCAAAAGCGCCTTGCAGCACTTGGCTCGATGCGCCTCTGGTTACAGAGGTGTATCGATAGCCTATGTTATAATTAAAAAGGTACGTGATATCAGTGCTTCAAAGAATCTGAAATTGCAATGGATACCATCGCACATTAATATTAAGGGCAACGAGGAGGCGGACCGATTAGCCAAATTAGCGATAAAGGAAGGGCATAATATTAATATTAAACCACATTACTCCGAGCTATTACATAAATTCAAAATTAATTGTTACAATAAATGGAAAGAGTATTTTAATGAACAGTCGAAAATAAAAGGAATTTGGTACAAGACTATTCAGTCCTAGCCTCCTCATGTACCATGGTTCGGTAACTTAGAAATAAGTAGATCGTGGGTTACAATAGCTCATAGATTACGTTCTGGACACATTCCGTCAAAAAAATTTGAATATCTAATACGTAGAGCTAACTCACCAAATTGTGAGATGTGTAACATTGTGGACGACGTTCAACATTTGTTGATGGAATGTGTCAGGAATCAATCTAAAAGAAATTTAATAATGGAGCAGTTGAACTTGAATTATTTGGATGTCGGTATAATTCAAAGTGTTTTGGCTATACCAACATCAAAAAAAGCTATAAAATTGTACAGTTTAGCATATAATATTTAAATGTTATTTGATTAAATTAAGGCCTTATGGGTCTGGCATAGCCTAATAGGGTAAAAGTCCCTAAATAATAAAGAAAAAAAAAATATATATTTTTGGGTTCCATTTCTCAAAAGGAAGAAAGGAATCATATTGAAATATATTGTTATTGTTAAAACTATTTTTCTTAGAATCCTAGGAATGTCTGAGCTTCTTTGAAACAGCATATAAATTAAGTTTCTAGTATTGCGACCTTCTTCCTCTTACTTACATTTTCAAAGTACGAATAATTCCATGTAGGAACTACCTACATCTATCTATCAACTGTCTGTTAAGTTACGGAACCCTCAGGACGCGGGGCAGTCTCGCACTTGTCGGTTTTGTATGTGTTTTTTATATTATTGTCGGGGATTTCCTAGTTATTATGTCTGCACCATTCTTATCAACAGTTGTGTTGATAAAATCATATTTTCCGATATCATAATATACCACCACGTGTGATGGGAATTGATGTGGTTTTATCATTGTATTAACGTCTACTTACAGGTAAATACCACAACTGAGAATGCGTTACGTAAATATAACTTAGGTCGTTTACGTTTTGTTTCCTATTATCATTTTTATTCCTAGTAAATCATATAAGATAGTTTTACCTATAAAATTGGTAACCTAATATATTTTATTATACGTCAAATAGGGTCAATCTTTTGTTGTAATTAGACACTAAGCTTGTAGTCTACTTTACACCATTTTCATCTTCATTTTTATTTAATTTTCAACCGTATTTTCATTCAAGAAACGGATCAGCTTAAAGTAAAACACTTGCATTATTTTTACCTTTGTGACTCGCCTGCATACATTCTGCCTTAAAGAAAACAGTTGAAATTAAATATTTTTAAAAATTAATTAAATTTTGAAATTGGACTTAGTAGAACAACTTTTACCATAATGACGACGCCGACGCTTGTCCAACTGCTCCAGCTGGACAATCGTCAGGTGCACATGGCAACTATTATTGGACAAGGCACTTTCAAAATACTTTTCTGCTTACATTTGCTACTGGTATTTTATTGACCAAAAACCCGTCTGAATCTTCAAATATTTGTTTCGGTGTTTGCATATTTTATACATTTAATATGTATGTATTTATAAAAAAGTATACATAAATTAATTGTTATCTAGTACCCACAGCACAAGCTCTGCTCTGTTTAGGGACTAGATGGCGTCGTGTATCAAATGTCCGAAATGTAAACATACCTTGCCATAGTTACAACACTGTCATTATCGATCATTCGATGTTATTATGTGACGTAAAATCCTATTATCATTCTGAGTATTTATCTTAGCTATCTATATACTTTCTATATACACACGCGTACTTATCATTTCCGTTGTAGGACCGCAATTTTTGATTGTATAACACGTTAATACATTTTTTCTAATTCAAACAGATGTAACACTGACTTGCTTGCTTCTATTTTTTATTACTATCCTCCCAAGCTACAGTTTCTTCATATTTATGGGACTGCCAAAATGACTCCACTCTGCCTGATGGAAAGCATCAACAGGATCTAAGAGTTGGGGTCACCGTACTCATTGCGAATTCAGACAATGCAACAATGCAGAATGGTGACCCACACTATAGCGGCCGGTGCTTCTGCATAATTGACCCAAAATAATGTTTCGACAAATCTGATCTATTTTCATAATATCAACAATCTTGCTCGCACTTAGTTGACTTTATAATAGTAAAAACAATCAGTAGCAACATCACGATTTTAATAATTCTTTATACATTATATCGCACAATGCCTACTTTTTTAAATTCATCGCATTTATATCGCACTTCGCCATCTTTTTGGAAAATCGAATCTGGCGATAGCACATTGTGATTTTAGTACAGTTTTCTTCAAAAGTAGATAATATAAATTACAATACTTACGTATATACAACACAAAAAATGATTCAATTTCAAAATAAATAATATAATGTGGAGCTGTTTGTCCACCATACCAAGAGTTCAACGTTGCTATTCGTAGCAACGTTGACCTTTTGGTATAGTTGAAATTTGATAATCTTTATTATACGATTATCAATTACAATGGAACAGGCTTCTCAAACATTGTGGCGATGCGGATAATAAGCCAAAAAGCAGAAACTGTTTGACTCTCCAGAAAATGGCAAAAACCTTAAAATATTTGAAAAAGAAATCGGTAGCTTTATAGCGTTGGCACATGTACCAGCAAATGTGATACCAGAAAGCTTCTTCAGTATTAATTTTGAAATTCTTTCTAATCTTGTGTTTTTCTTATCCTTGCATTATTGTGATCATGTCAAGGAGAGGCCTATGTCCTGCGATGGACTCATACGGGTTGTTGATGATAACGGTGATGTTGTACATTGAACATTTTTTTTTAAACGGAGCGATTTTTATTTAACTCCAAGTTGTCTTGTTGGTCAATTAATGACTTGGTTATTGATTGTCCAATTTGTAGGCAAGTTGCATTTTTAAGTCATCATCATCAATCATAGGTTCAATGTATAAAGATGTATAAAGATTTAATAAAGTCAGCAGTACGCTACTTTTGTTTAAAATTATAATCTAGTCAATTTAGTCCGATAATCGATATCGTGCTACTAAATACTTGTGGGTATGGCCCCAATTTTGAGTAAATAGGAAGTTGATTGAAGTAACAAAGTGATAACAAAGACAAAAAACAAAATAAATACAACAAAAAAACCGACTTCATGAACTGTAACCACACGAAAAGCACTAGCTATCAAATAAAAAAGAATCATCAAAATCGGCTCATCCAGTCGAAAGTTCTGAGGTAACAAACATAAAAGAATGTCGAATTGAGAACCTCCTCCTTTTCTTAAGTCGCTTAAAAATTACTTCCTATGTTTCTTTTAGAAATAATATTTGATGTATCCAGATATGAGACGGTCAGTCTATCTTAAAAAATCCCATGGGTGTCGGAAGAGACGATTAAGAAACAAACTTCGCAGGAAAACCTACTGCAAGCAGAATGTTTTTTTTTTTTTATTATTAAGCTGCCAAAATGACTCTGCCCTGCCTGATGGAAAGCATGAGCAGAATCCAAGAGTGGTGGTCACCATCCTCAATGCGAAAAAGAACAATGCAGCATGGTGACCCACACTATGGGTGCCTGGGGGGAAAGGGGATGGTGAGGGGGATAGGGGGCGTTGGATTGGGGTATGGGCCTCCGGTATTCTCACTCACTCGATGAAACACAGCGTAAGCGCTGTTTCACACCGGTTTTCTGTGAGGCCGTGGTATCACTCCGGTCGAGCCGGCCCATTCATGCCGAAGCGTGGCTCTCCCACGGTATGAATACTCAAAACAAACTATAAGGATTTATTTGAGACATATTTGTAGATGTTAGTAGTCTATTGTTAACACACTGGCAACACGCTGGTTGGTGACCAACCTAACTGGCCAGCGTGGTGTTGTGGGCGGAAACTTGTGGCCAACAGTGACCAAACCGTTTGGAAACTAATCTAAACCGGACTACTAAAATAAATAACTTTAATATGATAATTGAATGACTTTATGTTAAAGTTATTCCTATATACTCCTACATTAAAATAGCTATATTCATTACTTGCTTAATCGTTGTATACTTACATCACAGTTTTTTACTTAATTACTTATAACGTAAATATTTCTTTCAAATCATGTAAATACTTACAACTAAGACACTAGTCAATTATTAATTTATAAATTAAAAAATTACACGAAAGAGTATTATAATACTATTAAGCCATTTTCTAACTATTAAGATAGTTCTTCAACTCAACTGCGGCGAAAGCCAAAAGAAAGAGTAATAGTTTTGGCATTCCATGTAAATACGTATGTTTGTATGTTCCATCGTAGCGCCTTATCTACTGACCCGATTTAAATGAATATGGTGTCAATAGATACGTTTAGGTTCGTTATAATTTCATCAATAGTTTTTGCGTAGGCAGATTTTTAACTTTAAGTTTTAAACAATTATATAAATTACCATTTTTAAAATTATTATAATTTTTATTGTATGATTAAACATTAAAGCAAATAAATTGACTTTCATCATGGAATAAATTCATCATTTTCCGTTCATACTCGACTCCTGCTGATCATGGCGTGATAACATACGAGAATATTCTAAAGCCTGATACAATAAATGGGCCATCCATCACTAAACTGTGTAATTATATATAATGAATATGTATTTGATTAATTTAGAACCAGTAGCTCCTGAGATAAGCTCGTTCAACCAAACAAACTATTATTACCCATAAATTTAATATATTAATATCGAATATGACGCAAGATTTTATTAGATTACAAGTTTTTTGAAGTTAAATAAAGAGGAACTACTTTGACCATGGTCACCTACCATATTAGCAAGATATACAAGGTCAAATTTACTACTAATCTAGATGCGGGTAATTACAGCCCTGATGTTATTACGTCACGCCTATTCACGGTTCTTTTAAGTAATAAAGAATAATTTAATCCGTATGACCGGTGATAACAGGGACGAACTCGTGACAAGGCACGAGGGGACGTCCAGAGGCGCCATTAATAAAAAAAGTATTAGCGTATTTCCACCACTGCACGTGTCATAGACAAGACTGTAACCGTGGGTTTTTGCCTGACGCAATTAAAAGGAATTCCCTAAATCTCCAGTTTTATATAACACTTAGTAGACAAGGTACTTTTAATATCAGTTTTTGTTAACGTTAAAAGACGTTGTTCAACTCATCGCGTCTTCTTATACCCGTCAAAGAAAAGTCTATGACCCGATTAAAAATATGATCAAGTGTGTGTCGAACCATGCGCTATATAAGGTTCCGTAGGTAAATACTTTGTCTGAGAAATATACTGTATGTATTACTTTCTGTTGTTCAAAATAGAACGCGATTGTTCGACAAAACGTCTATGACCTGATTTAAAGTTATAACTGAGGAGGTTCGTGTCGGGCGACGCACATTGTAGGGGTCCGTAGTTTTTAAAACTCAAAATACCTTAATTTTCAAGAACCTCAAAAGAATCTGTAGTCAAAATTAGGACTTTGAACAAGATCTTTCCCAAACGGATTCTTGTATCTAAAAAAAATATCTTTAGAAACTTATCTAATGAATTTCACATCATAGAATTGGCGAGAAGTATAATAATCCTAATTACAAGTGTATGAGAGTCATATTTATTCATTTTAGATATTTGTGAAATTGGTCGGAAATTAATGTGTATTATACACATAAATATAAGTGTATTAACAATAATGTTTCGGACATCTAACACAGAACGCCATTTAGTTCCAAGCCAATCAAATCTTGTACTGTGCATATAAATACATATTAGTACTTTTTAAATACATACATATTGTACACAGAAAATACCCAAACTCCGTAACAAATACTTGCAAATCCTACACAAACATTTGGTCCGACTCGAGAATCCTCAATCACAGCGGTCAGGAGGCAGTCGATGGTACACCTTTCAAAGGATTGTAGGATGCTATTCCTAAAAATCTCTGAGTTAAGCCGTAGATAGAGAAACTCACACAATGAACCATAAAGATTATTTAGACAACAGAACCCTGAAAAACACAATCACATTTTTCTGACTTCCGATTTGTTACGGAGCAAAGTAATTTTAGTTTTTATTGATATTGAAGCGGCAAGGAGGAAAACATTCTTTCCTTAAACGTAAGCCATCCTTCTTGTGTTCAAATACCATAGCTAATGGAGTCCGAAACGAATGTACCGTTCGCGTTGGTACTGGACAGAACATTCGATTGTCTGCTACTAGCAGCCGATGTCTCAGATTATACAAACAAGGAAAAAATCAAACTATACCTCTAATATTTTTATATGTAAATGATAATATACATATTAATATACACTCTGGTGCAAAGGGCTTTTCTATATTGCTCTTTTATCCTAATTGTTTTTATAATTTAAGTGGTTCAAGAGGTAACCTCGCTGTTTCCTATTATGTGAGCACAAAACAATGTTTATTTTTGCTGTTCCACGTTAAGTGTTGCTTTGAGTCTGGGTGTTCTTTGAGTCCATTACACGAATGTCTGTGAAGTCCACACATCCACAAAGGATATCATATAGTATCATATAGTGCTAGTGCGGGAATTGTCTTTTATAGTAATACTTGCTGATCCACGCAACCTCGGCTCCTTACTTGCCTATCCTATCTTTGACATATACTAGCTAAGCCCCGCGTTGTTACCCGTGGTCTTTGTACCTTAATAATAATAATATCAATGTCTCTATTGTACAGATATAGTAAATTATACAGATTAGTAACAAGATTAACTAAACGGAAGTACCATGAGAGGCCTTATCGCCCGGAGGCAATCTCTTACAGGCACACCTTACATGTTTTTTCACCCTAATCTGTGAGACGACTGGACTGATTTTCACGTGACTTTAACTGGCAGGTAGCTGATGATATAAAGAGTAATTTAGGCTAGTATAAGTTTTTGGTCAAACATAAATCCCTCGTCTAAAGTTGGCATTTGGCAAAGAGCCAGTATACTAAGGTAAGTAATACACGTATATCACGCTAAATGCTAATATACATGGATGAAAGTAGATAAATACTTGTTTGGATAATGTTCGGGGGATGCAATGGACGTGACTTCGTTTAATCATGAACAGTCGGCGTGCTTACTAACGGGTCTGAGTCTGAGGGAGATAGGAGAGTTCGTTGACCCTGATTGAATTATTAATGTTTATTAATTGAATAAAGACACCGAATAAATAATTATGTTATAGATTTTATTAAATTAGGTATCTAGAAATGTTTAGAGTAGGTTTTAAGAGCACGCTGTTTAGTTGTAATTAAAATTAAATGTTTGAGTTCTGAGAGTAGTTTGAGTTCTATCTAATTTAATGGAAACATTATAAGGACTTTATTAATCAAAAATACTTTTAAATGTATACTTAAATGTGTTATAGCTGAGAAGGATTGTATAAAAGAAGATATAATAGAAAATGTAAGATCAACGTCAAACTAAAATATGTAGATTACCTTAAACGAATTAAGTCGTGTCAAATTAAATTTAAGTACATTTTAACTAGATTTGACTTTTTTGTGTCTATGATACATGGGGCTAACAAGCAGGTCATCACCTGTAAAGTGGTTGCTGCTTATGAACTCATGAAACTGAGAATGTATGTTCTTTTCTTGAAAGTTTGAAGATCGTGTCATTCCGAAAATACTGCAGGCGACTATTTATTCAACTGATTAAAGACCCAATTTAAAAGGCTCAAATTAGTCTGTTTTACTTTAGAAAGTTTATGAACAGTAGAATTAATAATACAAATTTCTTTCCTTATTATGATCACGTTTCACACAGTATACATTAAGTGCAGTTTTCCTTATTTATTTATTTTATTGTAATGTTATCGCTGACTTAGAGTCTACGATAACATTGTACCCTTTATAGTTAGAAATATCACATAAATGTTTAATTGTACTTAAGAATGTGATCATGTAATATATATTTATGATTCATTAGCTTTGGTTGCAACCAGTCTAATTTAAACCGACTTAAAAAAAGGACGAGGTTATCCACTCGACTATTTTTGTGTTTGTTGCCTCAGAAGTTTGAAC
This sequence comes from Hyphantria cunea, assembly GCA_003709505.1. Taxonomy (NCBI): domain Eukaryota; kingdom Metazoa; phylum Arthropoda; class Insecta; order Lepidoptera; family Erebidae; genus Hyphantria; species Hyphantria cunea. The sequence goes on from PKRV01000615.1 coordinate 2,380,127, forward strand.
AGAGTGTACCGATTTTGGTGATTCATTTTTAATGTAAAATTGGTGCTTCTACTGTAGTTCCATTTCAATTTTGTCTAAGTTGGGACAATGAGAAAACGTTATAAGTCTTTAATTCGCATCTGTATATGCGTGAAAAGGAGGATAGGCCTCTGGTTATTTCATTTACTCTATAAAAAACATCAAATGATTTCCGGTGTTCTATCAGGCCGACCCGTGTACTCTGTTTATTACTCTGTCTCTCACACATATCTAAGAAATGTATTGGAACTTGGAACTAGCTCGACAATTCCATTTGTCAATTTCAAAGCCTTATTCCTATTATGTTTATTACGCGATAAAGACGTGTTTTGTAAGTATCTATATGGTTCTTTTTTTACCGACTGATATCCTTATCGCGTAATATTGTGACCTTCGTCTGGCGGTTGCAAACCTGTCTTCCGTATAAAACCAAAAATACCGCATTAGGTATATGTATGGCTTTGCGAAAAAAGTGATAAACAGTTATAGAAATTGTATCAAATATAGAGTTAAAAGAATTTACTTCCGCTTCTTTATTAGTCCTACAAATCATTATTAGAGTTTTTGCTCCGGTAACATTTATTTATTAACTTTCCAGCTTCAACCGTTAAACCGGGATCGAACAGACATGACCTTGACCTTGGCCATAACCATATTGCTTGAACAGAACTTTTTCCGTTTCCAAGAGAAACACAAAATTCCATACTTCCCATGTCTATTCCAAAAAGTACCTTCATGTTATGAAAGAGGGGATAAAAAGCGCTCTTTACTAAACCAAACCAAGGTATTAAGTCCGCCTCGTGCAATTGTAATGCAGGAAGTGTAAATAAGTAAAAAGATTAAAGCCATTAAAATTACGAATATTTTGTAAAAATATAGTGGGGTTAAAGTAATGATTTTTTTATAAATGACCTCCTAAGTAAGTAGATTAGGGGATGCAAGTTTGTATGAAACATTTTGTGCGAGCGAAGCCGCAGACAAGTTGATAATAAAACGCTTACCGAGATTAATTTCTGTTAAAAATTTTAGCTAAAAAACACAAGCACACATTTTTCTTTCTTTAATTTTTATTTTATTTCATCTAAGTACCGGTTTTAATATCAAAAGTCGTAAAAAGCTACCCCGTATCCACAGTATGTACAACCCAATATACTTTAAAACTCATCATTATACTTACTCTCCAAACATCGTAACTCTCTTTTCACAAAGAATCAATAACGTTATCGAGAGTACGAACCTGACCTCGAAGTAAAGATAAAAATATCCCGACCTTCGAATAATATAGGTAATGCACAGAGATGCCACGTGCACGAAAATAAAACTCTGTAACTCACTTGATACGAACACGGTTTAAAACTCGCAGCATGCACGTTATTTTCTTTTAGGGTTCCGTACATCGTCTTAATAGATCTAAAATAAAAGTGCAGAAGCTGGTTTCACTTGAAACTTGCTTTTACCAGCGGCTTGGCCCGCGTGTATTTCAGTTATCTGTAGACAAACAGCGTTACTTTCAAATTTATAATATTAGTGCGGATGAACTGATATAAAAAAACAGCCATTCTTGAGTTATAAATGGTTCAACTAACACGACTTTGTTTTATATACCTACTTATTTAGATTAAATAATTTAGTTTTAAAATACTTTCATCAACACGCTGATATCAAGAACAGATTGAAAAAAAAAATTGAATATGACGTCCTTCATTTTTAAATCAGCTAAAACAAAAGCCATACCAATATTATACATAATTCGAAAATAACACTAATTGTATCTGTCTGATACTCTTTCACGGCTAAATCATTGCACCGTTTTTAACGAAATTTAGCATGGTGATACTTTAATTCTTGAGGAAGGACGTAGGCTTTTTACCGCGATAACAGACGTACACGCAGGCGGAGCCGCGCGCAAAAATTAGTTCACCAAAATGGTATGGTTGAGATTTATTTGTAGGCTTCTAATCATCTATAAATGTCGAAACCTGTTCTCTCCAATCAAGGACGTCTAGTCGCCTAGCTACGATCAAGCTGGAAAATTTAATTTAGTGTATTTGGTGAGAGTTACTAGAGATTATGAACTATCCTTGACACACTATTTTCTTCTTGGGTAAGAATCGAACTCACCCTCTCTGCTACCTCTGGCTTAGCTTGATCGCTAAGACTAGATCAACATACGCCAGTCTATATCAATACAACCGATTCATAGTTTACGAAATGATGTAATTGGAAAACCTGTGAACCCGTTTGTGGAAACCCCCTCGGGCCTTCACCCCACCGAAGTTTGCGGTGGGGCGGTGTGTCGGAATCGAAACCACACGGTGTGCCACTCTGCGCCCGAGGCGGGAGGGATCCGGGAACCGCTTTCTTACGCCATCCGGACCCCTCCCAGCGCTTGCCCGCACCGAAGCGGGCACCGTCTCTAGATATTAAATCCTCTCAATTTGGGCGACGTATGGCACACGCGTAACGTCGCCCCCTCGCGGCTGGCCTGTGAAGCGGATGGAGGGGAAAACCCGTCCCGCCCATCCGCGGCCACACTCAGGGCGGCATGAGGCGCTGATGGGCGCGCCTCCGCCGCCCTGTTCGCCGATGACGGATCGGGTCCGAGTGGAGATCGTCCTCCCGGGCCTTCTTCGCCGCTTCCTTCTGCGTGATGACTTCCTCGCAGAAGGTTGCGACCGCGGTAAAACTGCTCTCGCCGCCGGCCATGGAGCGTACGACGGCCGGCAGCGAGAGATATCCTCCGATGACTGCAGTGAGGGCCCGACGCTGCGGCGCCCAAGCGGGGCACACCGCGAGCCCTACGTGTTCTCCGCCAACCACGTCCGACTTACCACTTCATAGTGGTTTGTCGAACTCAAACCAAGCGGGACCACACGGTATTCTGTCTACGTAAGTTCATTGAGCAAGGGATCCGGGATATCCCAATAAGACAATCACTGACGACTCCTACAATTATGCGCCAGTAAGAAAGCCAAACCTCGGAAAATGTCACGGACTCTGTACAAACTGAGTCACATTTCACCATCATGTCATGACCCAATGGTGCAGAAGCATCTCAATAGTCTACCATAGTTTGGCTCACCATGCTGCATTGTTACATTGTTTGCATTTGCGTATGACGTATATTACATATACGTCATACGCAAATGATGACTGCCTCGGTGGCCCAGCGGTAGCGTATGCGACTGCTATTCCTGAGGTCTCGGGTTCGATTCCCGGGTCGGATCAAATGTTTGTATGATCTGCAAATATTTGTTTCGGTGTTTTCTATGTATGATATGTATGTATATACAAAAAAAAGTATATAAGTATTATATCAGTTGTCTAGTACCCATAATACAAGCTCTGCTCAGTTTGGGACTAGATGGCGTTGTGTATTAGATGTCGCAAATATTTATTTATTTATTATTTATTTATTTATTATTGCGTAGAGTATGGTGACCACTACTCTTGGATTCGGCTCATGTTTTCGATCAGGTAGAGTAGAGTCACGTCGGCAGTATCATAAATATATGCCATATATATATATATGGCATCGCAAAAGTTATCAAAAATAACAGTCCTTTATATAACTTAAATTAAAATTTGAGCACTATCGGGGAACAAGTGTAAATCTTTTTTGAAATATTCGCCTCGCAGTTACAGCATGTTACATCATTTACATTATAAATTTAAAATACAAAATTTTAATTTATTAGCTGTTTCTACCCGGAAAATGCCTACTTGATTTATCAAAATATATTTCTTGTTCATATTACCTTTCGATTAGATTCGATTCGAGTAGATTTAGCTTGAAAATTATTATACGATGTTGTTGTAAACAGATGAAATTGCGTGAATATCAGTACTTCTACAAAGAAGGCCGTTTTCGCAGAAATAGGGATATTAACGCAATTGAGAAGAAAACAGAGCTCTGTTTACTTAGATATTGATTTCCGTTACTAAGATAAAAACGAAAAACATTGTTAATTTGTTTTTATCACGCTACACGAGATACTTAGAAATCAGCTAAACAATTAGTAAGGTCCGTTATGAAAAACAAACGTAAAATAACTAATATAATCTTTTGATTACAAAGATATTCACACAATACTGACGTCAACTCCGGTTTCTTATTTTCTTAACTTATAATCGCAGTTCATAAATTGGGCACAAAAACTAAAAGTGCGATTTTTGATCTTAGATTAATAGACTTGAAAGTTTGGAAGTAAATGGTAAAACTTAGCTTCTTATTAGTTCTACAAGTTGTACTTCTGAGATTGCCTTTTGAAATTCACTGGCCTCTTCCATCCACACTGATAGACCAGAGTCTGGTGACACGTATATAAATTACATTCATCTTTCATTTTTACATTGACGTAAAATCTAATTAATATGTTCAAGTTCATTAGGGTCTAAAAATATGCACATGTAGTATTCAAACATCACTAGAGCTTCAAAATCGCTGTTCATGCTTCGTAAAGCTGACACAATTATATCGTGGCTGTGCTCATAGTTACTGCGCAGTTACAGCAACAAAACAATTATTTTGAGACATTTTAATGTAAACAGCCTAATCACACTTAGGTATATATAAATTCGGTAAAAACAACTGTTTATAGTTACCACTTATCACTTTGTTGCGTAAAGTATACCTAAGTATGATGCATTGCAGCGTGAACAAAAAACAAAATAAAGTGCGTGGAGCAAAAACACAATAAAACATACTCCAATTTATAAATGATAAAATCACGATTTACAAAAACCACCGGAAAACAATAATCGCATCTTTGATAAAAATAATTACCTAGGTATTGATATTGTAATATAACGCCAGTATTTATGCGTGGCATTTTTTTCAAGATACAAAAGGGATAAAAGAAACACCAGCAAATACCTACTTATCAAAGTTAACAAAGACAAAAGTGAAACTTTTTGCATTTACAAATTAATTATTTCAGCACTTCTGCACTTACAGTTTTACACGGAGGGTCCTGCTGTAGAGGAACGGGTCTCATGTCCCTCCAATACAAAGAAAGGATCCTTCGGCCAGGTGAGGTGATAATGCCTGTCGGGCCATTGCCCAATGATTGATGTTGGGAAGTTGTATATATTTTAATCGGCGCGAGTACTTTTTTTGCGCGATGCAGGATTGGTAGCTTCTTCGTACACTACGTTACTCCGTGGTTCAGTGTATCTTCGGTAGATGGTGTTGTCGTATATTTCTGTTGCCGCTGTATGTGGAAGTCACCACACCTGCATGATTCGAATCGCTGGTTTCGCGCTAATAATAAACCTTTAATCCCTAAACCTTAGTGACCGATATTCCTCTTAATGTTTATAACTACCGTATTATTAGACCTAGTTCATAGACATAATAATTCTATGCTATGCACCTCCTCGCACGACTGCTCCAACTACAAAGAGTATAGCGTTCGCCAAACTGAATGTGTGAGATGTAATGTGGTTATGCTTGTATTTATCGATCTACGCTGGTATTACTTCGACATTAGCAAAAACAAATCAAGCTCAATGCCTTTCGAGATTAACCTAAATGAAAAAAAATATAAATGCTCACTGCCACTTCCTCTTAATCTACATACAGAATATTTCAATGATTTTAGCTTCAATCTTGGCCTTCTTCACAACAAAATTTATAATTCACCGACCTTCTTGTATCTACCTGAATCTTATTAAACAGAGACCATAACTAGAATTGTTTCCTTTAGCAGCGTTCAGTATAAACAAATTACGCACACCATTTCCTTATTAGACCCTGTTCTAAAGGCCAACATGAGAGAATGAGCTGATATATTCGTACTGTGCTCTGAACAGACACATCCTTTTGCATGTAGAGGTAAAACGTGACGATTTTTTCGTCATTATTGCGTTACATTGTGCAACTGATATGAAATCATAGGTTTAATGTAGTCGATAGCCCTTTTCCCGACATTCTAAATGCATTAATAAATCAAATGATAACGGGATTCCCCTGAAAGATCCAGTAATAAGTGGTTAGCACAAAAACTTCAAAACCCAATTAAGTAATATGTGTGTCATTAAAAGCAAAAATTTACCAAAAATATTTACCGACTACTTGCACACGTATTATGTACGTATCACGAAGTTTTGTACGCATATTTTCCGGTGCTAAAAGAAGGTCAATTTCTTCCAGGAGGATGGTACTATTTACGAGAGATACCTAAAGTTAAAATATATATATGCGTGGAGGTTACCACAATCAAATAATTGATCGTAAATGATTTTAAGAGGTAATCTAATAATAAGATTTCCCAGTACAACATTATACAAGCGGAATCATCATTTTAATAAATTCGAGGAAAATTTTCACGCTGGTAAACACTCAACGGCTCACAACATAACTTCTCTAGTGTTATTAGCAGAAATTCTAAAATCTCCTGTAATTTTAACTTTCTCCTGTTTAAACAATTTTACTTCACCTAAGGGTAAGTTACTACCTTCACCTACAAGAGGTACAAGTACATTGCTGTCCTTTATGTCAGCTTCCATCCGCCTGATTTAAATGAATATCCTGAATAACAGAGGAGCAGTATTTGAGCTTCCAGTGACCTAACTTACTCGGTCAAGGGCAACGAAATAATTTTTTAGTATTGGTTTTCTGTCAATCCGTGATATTAATCTGGTCGAGACTTCCTATATGTTTTTTTTTTTTATATATTTAAGCTGCCAAAATGACTCTGCCCTGCCTGATGGAAAGCATGAGCAGAATCCAAGAGTGGTGGTCACCATCCATTATGACGGCCTGGGGGGAAGGGGGATGGTGAGGGGGAGAGGGGGCGTTGGATTGGGGTATGGGCCTCCGGTATCCTCACTCACTCGATGAAACACAGCGTAAGCGCTGTTTCACACCGGTTTTCTGTGAGGCCGTAGTATCACTCCGGTCGAGCCGGCCCACGCATGCCGAAGCGTGGCTCTCCCACGTTAGAATGCCGTGCCGAAGCATAGATCTTGTAAGTATTTTTTTTCTACTTTTATCTTTTTTTATGTATGGGCCTGCCAAACTGACTCTTCTCTGTCTGGTGGAAAGCATAAGCAGAATCCAAAAGTGGTGGTCATCATATTCATTGCGATTGCACATACATTTCAATGGAGTAGGGGGCAAACGAGCAGACGTATCACTTGATGGTGAGCGATTACCGCCGCTCATAGACACCCGCAACACGAGAGTCGTTACAAGTGTGTATCCTAAGGTATATTCACTCACTCGGTAAAACACAGCGCAAGCGCTGTTTCTCACCCGTTTTCTGAGAGGCCGTGGTATCACTCCGGTCGAGCCGGCCCATTCGTGCCGAAGGGTGGCTCTCCCACGGTTCGGTAGACAACGCAACAATGCAGCATGGTGACCCACACCATGGCGGCTTGATGCTTGCTCTTGAGAGGCTTATGCCGTTCGTGCTGAAATCAGCGTTTTTTGCCTTGAATTATCATTAACAGTCATTCTTAACTAGGTACCAGTCTTTTACAATACACTTCTAATATTTGCTAAATGTTGTAACCCTTTTTTGTCTGTACGGAGATCCCCCTTAGATACCTGCTCCTGGTGGCATGTCGGACTCGAACCGACTAAAACCCTCTCGGGTGTAGGTGGCCCCCTCCTTTATGGGAACCAATGTTCCCAAATGTTGTAACCGTAAGTTATATACATATATTTACCAATTTGCTTTTGCATTGATGCGTTGGCACTTTGGCCTCACTTATCATCAGGCAAGCAGATAGTGCTTTTACTATCTATCGATCACTCGAAAGCTACTCAAATAAGAGACTTAATTAAGTCAAATTAGGACGCCTTGCAATTTAGTGGCTATTAATTTTGGTATGTGGGTAAAATTGAATCCATTTCAAAATGCAAAATAATGTTATGAGAAACCAGCCGTGTCCTCACTGTAACTATTAGTCCCTTGGAATTAAGAAATTAAGCCTGTGAAATCTGTATTCATCCCGATTCTATTTAAGTGTATATTTATAAGTTTATACATAAAACATTAAATTGGCTTGTATACGTTGGAACAAACTCAAAAAGTTTTGCTGCGATGGTTCTCAAATTTGGACGTTTTTTTCAATTTTATATTTGCTTTAAAGATGCTTCATATCGAATATTTCGACTGCCTCGGTGGCGCAGTGGTAGCATATGCGCCTGCTGTGCTTGAGGTCTCGGGTCGAACCAATTGTTTGTATGATCCGCAAATATTTTGTTTCGGAGTTTGGGTGTAATCTATATATAATATGTATGTATTTATTTACAGAAAAAGTATAAAAACTATAAACACATAGGGAATCTCTCACACGTAGTCAAAACATCCCATAACTATCGCTCATATTAATAAACGCATGCTTGTATGCTTTTCTATCTGTTTATTGATACTTATGTCCAATTAATATCGGTGATACTGATTTGCAAGAGAAGTGGTTATATTTTTGGCAGACTATGTATTTTTGTATGTCTGAACCAATTTTAATGAAGAGAATGTCCATACATTAGTAATTAGAGCCCGGATGACATAAGCTATATAAATTTAATCAAACGTTGTTACTTGATCGTATATTATTTATTTATACATATATAATTATATCTGGTTATAGTTTCTAGAAAAGAACCTAAGTCATCGACATAGCCCACAGGATTAGCAAGCTGAAGTGGCAGTGGGCTGGCCACATTTGCCGTAGGACAGGTAACCTTTGGGGTAAACGAGTTCTTGAGTGGAGACCGCGTCTCAGCAAACGTAGTGTAGGACGTCCTCAGGCCGGGCGGAGTGTCGATTTGCGTAAGGCAGGAGCTGGACGCGAGATGCCGAGGATCAATTGGAAAGACCTATGTCCAGCAGTGGACTGCGATAGGCTGATGATGATGATAGATTTTAAACTTTTTCTTGGTAATTTAATTCAGTGTACATATGAGCAGACCACCCATTTAATGAAAAGTAACTGGCTATGAACACCTGCAATGAAAGAGATATTAATGCATTACCGAACTATGAGTGCTATATGCTATTAAAAAAACGTTAAAAAAACGGATAGAATTTACAGGACTCTATAAGAAACATGGCAATAAGTAAACAATAACAACGTAATCAATATGTTTGTATTACGTTATGTAACCCGATGTTGTAATACACACCGTACACCGCACACGCAATTCTATCATCGGAACTGACAGATTATCCAGTCTGATGTAATGTTCTTGTTTCCATAATAAAATCGTACTGATAAACTTTGGCTACAACTACCTTGATAATAATAATGATTGGAATAGCAAATATAAGAATGTATTTTTCTTTGTTTTATGGCAGATACTCGGCACAATGAACTTTAAAAGAATTTTCCAATATTATATGTACTGTAATATACTCTTATGATGTATTTGTTTATTTCCTACACCCTGGCTCGCCCACACACACACTCACGCGTCTTTATATATATTTTCCGCCTTGTCCTCTATAGACTCTTCAATATTCTCTCTATAGTCTCTGCGCGTCATATGAGACAGGTATGGAACCTTCATGTATGTATTAGTTAATAGAAGTTTTCTACGGACCTTGACAGTCAGTCAATCGAGACCTCTCCTCTTTTCTTTCTTTAATCATCTTTTAAAGAGCCCAAACGAATGTTGCATACCTCACTTTTTTTTGCTCAATATGTCCCCTTTCAACGTAGGTACATTTTTCTTCTTCCATTATCCTTCTTATCTCGTGCTAGTCAGTGAACGCATTTCCACGCCATTTATTTTGCTGAGCTATTTCTTTCGCCGTATTCAACTCTAGCTGTCAAACATTAATTATGAAATGTGTGCTATAGAAACGACCATGTTTTTTTTATTCATGAGTATATTGTTTATGTTAAGATCTAAGTTAGAGTGGATTGACAATGACTTATAGATAGGTAAGTACTTAATTTTACAGCAACAACAATATGTAATGAAACTGGAACTGGAAACGTTTAAAACAAAGAAAATAGTTGCGTAAGCATGACTAGTACTTTCATGTATGTGGTGTGATAAAAATGAGCGTTTAAAAGACGCATTTGAATAAGATTGTAGAAACTAATACAGTGAAAACTAAGATCTCTCGTTATCTTTTGTAACTGATTTAAATGTTTGTAATTTTCATTTATAAAAGGTTATCTACTAACCCGATAATGTTATAATATTGAAAATACATAAAACAAAAAAAGTGTTTGAAAAACTATAAACGACTACTTAGGCGCTATTAACAATGGAACATACAAATATGCAATGACTGCCAAAACTATTACGAATTCTTTTAGCTTCGCCTAAGCCGGAAAAAAACATCAACCAAAATAAACAAAAAATCAAATGCTTCATCAAGAAAACAAGTGTTATTCTCAAGATGTAGATTGATTGATTTGAGTAAATGAAGATGATTAAGTGATAAAGTGAATGATGCCAGCCCAAATGAACTTCATAAGCGTAAACATTCTAGAGTAAAAACCTAAACAAAATATCTGTGGTTATTCAGCTTTGTACACAGTAAGTAAGTCTATTTATGATGGTTATTCACAAATAAATATCCCTTACATTTATTTGTGAATAACCATCATAAATAGATTGCAACATAACATGTAAATAAAAGGTCTAGAAGCCATGTCATTTATAGATTTTTGCTGTGTCATCCCATGACACAATAATAAAACGATAACTGATAAAGTTGCGTAGGACTTATCTAGATTGAATCAAAAACTTTTTGGTAAATTCTAGAACATTTTTTATGCACAGATACCATGACAAATGAAGTCTACTTACTACTTTAAGGACATTATTTTTCAATATTTTAATCATGTTCTAATTACATTGCTCATACCCTCCTAATTAAATACAAACTGATTATTAAATGATTACTGAGTAGAGTGTAACTATGGTGTAACAATCCTGATTATTTTGATACTGGCTTATATCAGACGGTGACAAAGAAACTGCAAATCATGACCACGCTTTTCCACGATAATTTTTAATTTTAAATGTGCTTGGACTCACTTAATAAACAACTAGACCACAAACATGACCTGTCGAAGAGTATAATAAGTAAACTATTTATTACCGAATTAATTAACTATATATTAACAAATTAACTATCTTTTTGCATAATATATTATATAAATTTCCAACCCTTCCAGTTTTTCTTCTGATTAATTTCGTTGTGGGTTCCAAGACTCTTTAATTTGTCCTGGGATTTCCTGAGTATCGTAACTCGGTGTGTTGGTGGATCACTGCTGTTGATCCTGGTGTACAGGAGTTACAATGGTGGGGGTGTGGGCGGGATTAGTCCCATACCTCTGTGCATGTCCTGTCTACATCTCTACACTATCCGTGTTACGTGTGGGGGCTACATAGGGAATTACTGCCAACTGACCTTCGATAAGATACACGATTACTGGTATTTACTATTGAAAATAATATGTCGTTATCAACGCAGCTTATACTTTGTAGATAGATACTAGCTGACCGTACCCACCTTTTTGTTATTATCAGATGGTGATATACTGACAGCAGCGCCACCTAACAGGTCTAGTTTAATTTTCAAACCATCCAAGAACCCATTTAAATATACACATAAAATTTCATCCTAATCGGTAGTGTCGTTAAGGAGGAATTAGGTGACAAATGTATAGAAGAATTATATGCACTAAGGTTAATATATATATTAAATAGAACTGTATAAGGATCGAGTAATTCCTTCTTTAGTGTGAACTGCAAAAGTTGCCAGCTCATAAAATTCTTTATAACAATGATGGGCTTAGGTGTTTGAGTCACATCCTTCTAAACAGACTAAGGCAATAAGTAGGTGTATATTACTCACTTATCATCAAAAAAGCGAAAAACTTTCAATTTTTTCTCTTATGACAATTAAACATGAAAAGAGTTTTTATTCAATGAAAAAAATAATACACTATTGTAGCTGGCAGTTTTTCCCATCGAACGATTACGAAAATTCCTAATTTAAAATTTTCAAGATTTTCAATTGATTATCTGCTAAATTTTATGCAAAATTGTTTTGATGTAAATTGGTGCCTAGAGTTTCAGAACATGTAATTGTGCAAAACCTGAACAATACCAGTGAACTGTATTTTTTTTGTTTGCTATTTTTTTTAGTTTTGGGCATCTTATACCTTTTTTTTATCAAAAAAATTTGGAAACTTGGTTTACAGACGCCGACCAAGTGGCGCCATACTGAATTCTGGGCGTGTTGTGGCTGCAAGACTACATCTAAGCTTGTCATGTACATAGAGTATACAAATAATATCGGGAAACTGGACTATTCACATGCCGTCCTGATTCTGGTAGGAATCGAGTTATGTCTGTGTGAGATTCATTGCAACAGTTTTTTTGAGAAATCGACGTCTCAACGTATTTCAACTGCAGCAATTACTGCGTGCTGATAGAAATGTAGCAGTAAGTGACTCTACGATTAGAAGAAGGCTGAAGGAACGTGGACTGGTACTATACAAGCCTGCAAATGGGCCGATATAAGCGGCAGACCACCGAAGAGCGCACCTCAATTTTGTACGTGAGCACCTTAACTGGTCTTTTAATCTTTGGAGCGACGATTTCTTTTCCGATGAGTGTAAAATTACGCGTTATGGTATTGACGGCAGTGAAAAGTATGCAGAAGAAAAGGAGAATGCTATGTGCAGTGTTGAATTGAATTAAAAGTTACTTATGATGGCGGTTCGTGGACAGTTTGGGGTGGTATTAGCGGCCACGGTAACATATACACATTTTATTGGCGAGGAGGTCATATTCATACATGATAACGCTCGAGACCACATTGCGTTTGTCATACGAGATTATCTCTTTCAAGTCGGTATCTCGGATATGAAATAGCCAGCAAGAAGTCCTGATATGAATCCCATAGACCATCTATGTGACAAACTAAAAAGACACATTCGATAAAGAGCTCCTGCCTCAGAGACTCTTGGGCAGCTGCGGAATGCAATCAAAGAAGAATGGGAGAACATTCCCCGGCACGTGGTCGTGACTCTTATAGGATCGATGAAAAATCGAATGGAAATAATTATAAGAGCCAGAGGAGGGAATACAAGTTATTGAATGAATTGTTTCTAAATATTTTTTTCGTTTACATTTGGTGTTTTTCCTGTTACCTTCATACTCCACATAGACAAGTGACTCGTGACTCAAGTGACTCGTTAAACAAAACAGTAAAGTTTATCAAAATTTAATTTGAATTTGGAACATTCTCAGAAGGATTTGAAGACCTAATGCCACCCACTATTAAATAACATACAATATTTATTGTTAATAATAAACATTTTTTCAATAATCCTTTCGGAACATCAACGTGCGAGGTTTTGATGAGAAGTGATTTTAAAGTGAATATCATATTTTAATATTCTCATATAATTATTACATGGCCTTATATAATTGTTCATTGTTACCTTGTATGTTGTGATTTGCAAGTATATTTCATACTATTAATGTATTTATCTGTGTCAAAGTCAACATTGGGGCTTTTCATATGTAAACGAACGATTACACGTTATGTTTAACAGGTATTTAACAGTATTTTCTGTAAAACAATACAAGTTCTACGAATTTTGTTACTAATACAATTATTCTTTGATAAAAACCTAGAGTAATGCGCTCTTTCCTGAGTGAATTCAGGGATCATAGAGTCGTTTGTAAGGGCAGAGCTCGATCGATTTGAAGTTATCAAATTAAGTCGTTAGTCGCTATTAAACTCGAGCAACTTCCGCGTAGTTAAAACTTACATCTGCTCATGGAGGAGGAAAATCGTTAATTCAATGGAGATTCATGAAATTGGAGTATACATTAGAAATAAGAAATATATGTTAAGTAAGAATAAATAATATATTTTAATTTAATCTCGATAAGTTACCGTTTAAGGTCTACCTACAGCAGCTGGATTAGCCATTGTTTTACCACCACCTTGCCTGATCGGAGCAACCCCTCTTTGAGTTAGAGGTGTATGACACCTGTTCCTCTGCCTCCTCTTCCTCCACTGAACAAGAAAACTAGAAATGTAACTGTCATTTTCACAGAAAAGAATAAAAGTCTCTGAAAATACCAGTTTCAACATGACATCCTGTCATATTCAAGAAATAAGTACAAATGAAATGTGCGTCACAGTTCCTGTAATAATTAATTTACGCCATGCTATTCCACGTCGTTAAGGAAAACGGTAAAATTGTTTAAAGGTATTTTACAACATGGCTTATGTTATCCTTCTATTATGTGCAATATCTTTCATTTCGTTTTCCTGCAATCTCTAGAAGTAAATTTGAGAAAAGAGACGGTAATGTGTTACAGGAAGCTGGAGCAGTGTGCGCTATTGATTTGACCAATGACCGCATCCGGTGCTAGATAATAGAACGTCTATACGACTCACTGTTTTTTTTATTATTTCCCTTAGTATAGTAAAAGACATAAGAATAAGAAGCCAAGAAGCGACTAAGAAAGCAAACAAGCAGGGTAACAAAACTGCGAAGAGTTACTTCTTCTTTTTTCCAATTCCAAACATTTACATACAAGTTTCTTATAATTTACATCGAAGATGCTGAAGAGAAATTTGTAGGGTAATGACATGTTGAAGAGTTAAAAAATATGCAGTGTATTCAAAATAAAATATTTACTTCATCAGTCAATCCTGAAACATAAATAATGCGACAATAATTTAACATTATCATGCAATAATGTCATGTTTTTTCAACACACACCCAATTCGCGATAAAGAACCTCTATGGAAGATTTGATTGAAACGGTGCAGCGGTTTAGCCGTGTAAACGTAACAGACTGAGTAACAGTATATAAATATCGAATGTACGTTTCCTACTATTTTGGAACAACGACTGCACAAAATGAAAACGCAAACGAAAACACGCTAAAAGTATTTGCTGTGTCAGACTTGTTGCAATATGGTGCAAGGCCTTAGTAAGTTTTTTTATGGAATAACAGGCAAGCGAGCCGACGTATCGCCTAATGGTAAGCGATTACCACCGCCCATGGATACCCACAACATCAGAGGCGTTGTCGGCCTTTGGAGGATGAGGAGGGGTATGGACCTCCGGCATCCTCACTCACTCGGTGAAACACAGCGCAAGCACTGTTTCACACCGGTTTTCTGTGAGCTTTCATCACTCCGGTTGAGCCGGACCATTCACTAGCCATCGCATTCGCCAGGCTCGAATGAAGCGTTACCTAGTTTGGACCACAACCTCGCAGTAAATCGATCTTAACGAAATATTTTGCATTTCTTTCCCAAGTTATTGAAGTTACTGAAGTTACCAGAAAATAAGTGTTATAAAACTCCCGTTCATTTTACAACATTAATTTATTCCATTCAGTAGACACCCTCAGCACCACTTCTTAAATTACTTAGCAGCACTTATAGTTACTTTATAATTACTCTAACGATTGCAATAAACTGTTGCAGACGTGTTGTCCCTCTGCCTCCCCAGCATAAAATACCCGCCTTTTAAAACTTTGACCTGCTATTCGCCATGTTTTTCCCCTCCATTCCCCAATCAAACTATAATGAAGTTTGCTACAAGTATTTCAAGTCAATTTCAATACTAATACAAATTAAATACTCAAATAAATTACTAAAATGAATAAATGAAACCAAACATAAGTGACACTAGATTCAAAAGACCAATATGCACTTGTCTTTTGGGTAGGGGTAGTAATAAATTATTTGCTTTTTCATTCACATTCCTTTAAAGAATATAACCTTCGTAAACGAACGTGTAACAGGTAGACACTCAATTTGAAACAGAATACAATAAAATTGAAAGCATTTACATTTAATATATGTAGGAGTATAAATGACCTTTGCGAAAATGGTGATCTAATAAAACACTTTTACTCTGGTTGGCCTAGTTTTAGTAATAAAGAGATTTAACTTACGCCTTTCTGGCTACAAGAGAGAGATTCCCACGCGGGTCGTAATCTTTTCTATCAATATTTGTGTGTACTATAAAAGTTATTTTTTTTCGAACAAACTTTTTTTTTCTTTTAAAAGACTACACCCGCATTAGGAATAAACATTCCTGTGTCGCGGGGGACTTTACAAACATACATGAAACGGACACAAAGTACACCCAGACTCGGAACAACAATTTATGGAGCACACAAAGTGTTGTCCCATATAGAATTTGAACCCACAACACTTGGCGCAGTAGGAAGCGGTGTGGCGACCACTTAAACCACTCTTTTTTTACGTGTGGAAACTCCCTCGGGCCTTCACCCCACCGGGGTTTCCGGCGGGGCGGTGTGTCGGAATCGAATCGACTAAAACCACAAGGTGTGCCACTCTGCGCCTGAGACGGGAGAGATCCGGGAACCGCTTTCTTACGCCATCCGGACGCGGGTCCGGTGCGGTGCAATGCGTGCAAGCGCTGGGCCCATCCCAGCGCTTGCCCGCACTGAAGTGGGCACCGTCTGATGCTAAAAACTCTCAATTTAGGCGACGTACGGCACACGCGTAACGTCGCCCCCTCGCGGCTGGCCTGTGAAGCGGACGGAGGGGAAAACCCGTCCCGCCCATCCGCGGCCACACTCAGGGCGGCATGAGGTGTTGGTAGGCGCGCCTCCGCCGCCCGGTTCGCCGGCGGCGGATCGGGTCCGAGTGGAGATCGTCCTCCCGGGCCTTCTCCGCCGCCTCCTTCTGCGAGATAACTTCCTCGCAGAAGCTCGCAACCNACGCGTAACGTCGCCCCCTCGCGGCTGGCCTGTGAAGCGGACGGAGGGGAAAACCCGTCCCGCCCATCCGCGGCCACACTCAGGGCGGCATGAGGTGTTGGTAGGCGCGCCTCCGCCGCCCGGTTCGCCGGCGGCGGATCGGGTCCGAGTGGAGATCGTCCTCCCGGGCCTTCTCCGCCGCCTCCTTCTGCGAGATAACTTCCTCGCAGAAGCTCGCAACCGCGGTGAAACTGCTCTCGCCGCCGGCCATAGAGCGTACGACGGCCGGCAGCGAGAGATCTTCTCCGATGACTGCAGTGAGGGCCCGACGCTGCGGCGCCCAAGCGGGGCACACCGCCGACCACTTAAACCACTAGGCCAACCGTACAGTACAAACCTATACATTATAACTCGCCAACTCGTAATTTTACATTGTATTTGCATTGATGAGAAATGACTAACACAACTGGCTCTAAAATAGTTAAAAACAGTCATTCGATTAATCAATCATTGAAGAGGTTTGTATAAATAAATACATCAATAAATACTTTCGGACTTCTAACACGACATCATCTAGTCCCGAACTAAACAGAGCATGCATTATGGGCACTAGGCAAATGATATAAATACACTTATACTTTTTTCAAATACCTACATATTTATACATAGAACATACCCAAATTCTAAAACAAATACTTGCAGATCCTACAAACATTTGGTCTGACCCGAGACCTCATGCAGTCGTGTACGTTGTCAATGCGCCAACGATATTCTGTCTTGGTCTTTGAAACATAAGAAACGGACACAAAGAACACCCAGGCGCAGAACAACGATTTGTGGATCATACAAAGTGTTGTCCCAAGTGTGGTTTGAACCCCCTGATGCAGAGGCATCATTAGGCTCACATGGTGGGATTCACCATGCTGCATTGTTGAATTGTCTGCATTCGCAATGGGTATGGTGTCCACCAATCTTGTATCCTACTTATGCTTTCCATCAGGCAGAATAGAGTCAATACAGAGCGGCGTGACAACAGCTTAAACCTTTTACTGCAGTCAATCATTTGAACGAAACTGGTATAGAACTTTTTGAGTTTTGGAAGCATATACATTCCAACTTAACATATGCATAGTATAGATGTATATAATTAAACACAGAAGGGGCCATCTAAAAACCTTTGGAGGCCCGAGGTACGTCGGGGTTCTAAGGATTTCCTTTCATGGGTGCACTTGGTTCCCCGACTTCTAGTACTCGAGACAGGGTGCGGTTTTTAGTCGGTTCGAGTCCGAATCAACTACCAGTTGGTAGCTTCCGAGGGGATTATCGCACAAAAAAAAAGAAGTGTATATAATTAAAGAGAATGCAGCAAGTTAAGAATCGTATTTCAGGTCAACTTATGTCGTAAAATAAGGAAATAAACTCGCTGCTTAGTAATGTTTAAAGTTCGTGGTCAACCTCAATGTAACCATAATGCAGTTCCCAGGAAATGCTTGCTCATTCATTTTGACTTTCTTACTTTGTCATTACTTTAAGGACATATTAATATGTAGAAGTTCACATGTTACTGTCTAAAGACCAAAGAAAATCTGTACCATTATTTTACCGTGGAAGAGCCACGGAGAGTAGGCCGGCTCGACCGGAGTGATACCACGGCTTCACAGAAAACCGATGTGTTTTACCGAGTGAGTGAGGATACCGGAGGCCCATACCCAAACGTCTTAACGTGTTCTCCGAGGCACGGGAGGGAAATACCGCCATCTACCGTACTCCGGGTTGCTATTAAGAATTTATTGCAAGAAAACCCAACAGCAGTACGAACTGGGCATTGAACCCGAGACCTCTCGATCGGCAGTCGCCAATCATTGGACCAACGAGGCAGGCAACAGGAGGAAGTTGGTCATTCCCCGTCTCCACACCATATCGCATCGCCGTTCTTGGCTTGACTGAAATGATGTTCGATCTAACGATGCCGGTAGCATGCCAGAGGCATGGTCTATAGAAGACCTTAGAGACGGGGTACCGCGATAATATGCTTATCTATGAGTAGTTCTAACTCAGGTGGAACTTTGATGGAAAATATTTCAACATATTTCCTCTTGACTATACAGATGGATTTTTTGTTTGTTTTACCGGGCCATTTCCGCGCTTAGCCTCTTGATTGGGCCGTTCTACGTGAGTTTGTCATCTTGCTACTCCAACCATCCTAGATCACCCAAGAGCCTTTTCAGGTTTCATGCTTCCGAGAGTGATGTGAGTGATGAGTAGTATTCACAGATGGACATGTAGTAGTTTAAGTAGTTATTTCGCCACTACCTACTAAGTTAAGTGTTTTGGGTGCGGTTGTGTGTTCCAAAAATTGCTGATCGCAGTCAGGGTGTTGTTTGTATCCGTTTCATGTATTATTAATCCGGGAGATGTCTTTTTATATAAAAACAAATGCAAACATTTATTTTGCCGCATTACATTTTCTCCTTCTTAAAAATACTTATTGTTTTTGTGTTGTCATTCGTTATTATAACATATCTCACGTATAATCAACAATGTCTTCGGAACATATATTGTCATGCTAGTTTATGCCCGCGGTTCCATCCGCGTATATATCGGTTATCGACCAAATAGTAGCCTATGTGGTATTCTGATGTATAAGCCATATTACTGTAAAGTTTCATCGATATTCGTTCAGTAGTTTTTACGTAAAAGAGTAACATACATCCCCACAAACTTTCGCGTTTATAATATTAATAAGATTTCTGAGTAACTTCAGGTATTGCAGAAACTTAGTCATTGCAGCGAGGTCGTCTCAGTAGGGGATTTTACACTACAAATAATTGATAGACAATATTTAAAAAGCATACTACATAAAACCATACATACATAAAAACGGTAAAATACCTCAAAAAACAACAAATTCAAACATAAGCTCAAGGCAATGTTAACAAAGAAAGCCTTGTGTATAAATTTTTTTTGGCTTTTTTGTTCACTTTAATTTTTATTATTGTTTTCAAATTAATATTTGACATTGCTATATTACGACGACATGACATCTTTCATTATAAAAAAAATACGCCAGCTATGGGAAAACATGTTTTAAGTACTGTAGGTACTGTTTTTAATACTATTTTTATTTTATTTTATTTTGACAACCAACAAGAACATTCAGCTTAAAAGCTAAAGGGCTCATAACAGTAATATACAACCATTGGTGCTGCCTTAATTACAGGTTGCCACGGAAAACAAAAAATATGTATGTAGTATGACATCTTATTAACACATGTTTTTTGCAAATAAACTTATCTTACCTTACCATAATAATAGAACAATTCAATTTAATTCAATTCATGACTTTAAAAAATTCATTGTTTATTTTCTTTTACACTTTTCACTACATGTTTTATCAGTTAGTATTAATATGTTCGTGTTATTACGTCATCGGGTCATTAAAATCTAAACATTTGTCATTGTGTTACAAATTTTCCAATGTTTACACCATTTGTGCACATTTATATGAAATTACTTGCAATAACCGACTCACTGATTCATCAACCCGAAACCTAAACGCCGGGGCCACAAAACTAAGACAGCTAAAGTTTAATATGTTGTAAGCACCTACTAAGAATAAAGTTTTAGCAATTTCACCGCTAATAAACAATGAACGGTTGTATAGAAATTCAATCAAATAATTTTCAAAGGTATTACACCAAATAAGAAAACATAACGAAGGCAATAGTAAATTAGTAGGTATACACAGTACAACAATGGTAGACAACTATAGATATTCATTACAAATTGAACCTGACTTATACTTCTAATAACATTAACACTTGTCAAATTAAAAAAAAAAAATTCAAAGCTGTAGACTTAGTTTTTTTTTGTTTGGTTGAATAAGCTAAACTTTAAAACTACTGGGTTGAATTAAAAAACTCACTCAATGTTTATAGACCATTTATAGCCTAAATTCTATAGAACCGTGTTGCAAGTACATGGGTAAACACTTATTCCATTAGAGAGAGAGAGAGACAAAATTATTAAAAAAATGTATTTCAGGGTAGTATAGCAATGTAGATTTTAGCACGAACGAGCTGGCTCTGTTGGGGTCGGTACTACCCTCGCACAGATGATCTACCTAAAATGACAGCGTTCGTACTGTCTTCTTTTGTTGGTGAGTGCGAGACCGAAGACCCAATGATGCCGAAGCATCTGAATAGGTCGCCATACTTTTTTTATGGAATAGGTGACAAACGAACAGACGTATCGCCTGATGGTAAGCGATTACCGCCGCCCATGGACAACCGCAACACCAGAGGCGTCACGAGTGCGTTGCCGGCTTTGGGGGATGGGAAGGGGGATGAGAGGAAGGGTTGGATGGAAATAGCACAGGCGCTATTTCACACCGGTTTTCTGTGAGCCGGCACATGCATGCCGAAGCGTAGCTCTCCCACGGTAAAACTGTGGGTTACCTGCTCACCATTCTGCTCATGCTTTCCATCAGGCAGAGTAGAGTCTGCTAAATTCATATATTTATCTTCTTATACTCCTATATAAAATTCTCGTGTCACACTGTTAGTTACCTTACTCCTCCGAAACGGCTTTACTGACTTTTACCACATTCTATATGCATATCCAGTAGGTCTAAGAATTGGCTACTATCTATTTTTCATATCCCTAAGTGATAACGGTTGTTCACCTTAACATTTATTTTTAATAGGCCAAAATTTTTTGTTATATTTTTCTATATTGTGACATTAAAAAATACATACAACCCTAAATTTTTGCCCTTTTATCACCAACCCCTATTTTTTAATAGCCATTTTTATGGTAAAACAACGTTTGCCGGGTCAGCTAGTATATAAATAAAAACTATTGTAACAAGTCTTTCACCATGCATTATTCCTAGACTGAAATAAGCCAATATAGGTATATGTCCGAGAACAATAGAGCGCGTAAATACAGGAAGGAATAAAATAAATTCCTGTTAACCTTCGATGACTTAATTAGCCTGTGTAAATAGGCAGTCTGTCAGGAGACCTGCGTCTAGCCGTGATGTATTGTACTTATTTTTATTCTATAGTAGACGACGGGCACTCGGATGGTAGTTAGATTAGACAGCTAAGAATTATCACCTTCTTAATAACCACAAGTGGATAATTAGATGGTGAACTGAAAACGTACAATTTTTTTTTTAATTGTAGAAACCCCCTCGGGCCTTCACCCCACCGGGGTTTGCGGTGGGGCGGTGTGTCGGAATCGAACCGACTAAAACCGCACGGTGTGCCACTCTGCGCCTGAGACGGGAGAGATCCGGGAACCGCTTTCTTATGCCATCCGGACCCCTCCCAGTGCCCGCCCGCACTGAAGCGGGAACCGTCTCCTGACGTTAAACTCTCAAATTAGACGACGTAACGGCTCACGCGTAACGTCGCCCCCTCGCGGCCGGCTTGTGAAGCGGTGAAAACCCGTCCTGCACATCCGCGGCCACACTCAGGACGGCATGAGGCGCCTATCAGCGCTTCCGCCGCCCGGTTCGCCGGCGACGGATCGCGTCCGAGTGAAGGTCATCCTCCCGGGCCTTTTCCGCCGCCTCCTTCTGCGAGATGACTTCCTCGCAGAAGGTCGCAACCGCGGTAAAACTGCTCTCGCCACCGACCATGGAGCGTACAACGGCCGGTAGCGAGAGATCTCCTCCGATGACTGCACGAGTCCGACACGCACTTGTCCGATTTTTTATGGTAAATGAGCAAGCAGCTCACCTAATGATAAGTTACTCCCGACGCCCATGGGTACCTGCAAGCAAAAGTCACAAGTGCTTTACCCTTCCGCCCTTTAATCAAGAAAGAGAGTTGAATTGAACTCCGCTAATCTCACCTTCTTGGTGACATTATAGCGTGGTATTATTCACTATGGCACACATAATCCTACCAATATTATTAACGCAAAAGTTGGTATGGATAGATGTTTGTTACTCTTTCGCGTAAAAACTACTCAACGGATTTGGATGAAACTTTACAGTAATATAGCTGATATATTAGAATAACACATATGCTACTATTTGCCGCGACAACCAACATATACGCGGGCGGAGCCGCGGGCATAAACTAGTATACAATATATTGCCATGAAGGAGACAAATGTGGCCTTAACTAAACTAAGATTGAATAGGTTACTGAACGAAAAATGCTATTAAACAGTCATAGATATTAAGTCTGCTAAACTGTACTTAATAGAAAAATTATAAACTGTGTTTTGCCTGAGAAATATTATTACCTTAATTATTTATTATTTTATATTTTTCAACCTAAATGAAGTATATGAATCTCCTAATATTAAACGTTAATTATTACTAACTTGTTAACACTGTAACAATATTGTTTTTGAACTATTTTTTACGTCACCTTTCGTTGAATGCATCCAGTTTGATTTTGCACACATGATTATGTATTTTAACTACATTTATTTTTTAAGTAATTAATATCAAGTATTCTTTAATAGTTTGCATGTAATCACATATGTATTAAGTGATTGAACACTTGTTAACTTCATTATTTTGACTTGCCCCACCTCCAAATCTTTTATAATGTGCTATGTTCTACCAGCTTTCTGTACATTGTGCATTGCATGGCACTGATTTCCTGTGAGGTCGTAGTATCACTCCGGTCGGCCAGCCATGCATGCATACATGCCCATTTGTGTATGGTTCTCCCACGGTTATAATTACTCGTCTTATTATTTACACAATGTTTGAAAGGGTCCGAATTTAGTCTGTCCGGTTGTTTTATTTTAACAAGTATGAATACTAACAAAGATTTTATTACTAAACATAAAATTATTAGACCTTAAATAAGTTTACACGTAATTATAGGTTTTTACGTTTCACGGCTGGGTTTTGAGGTAGTTTCAATGTTTTTATTAATTAAGAGACTTAGAGTCACATATTGAGAATTATATTCCTAGAGTTGTTATTTAGCTTCCGTTCTCCAGTTACAGGCCGCAATCTTTAGGTTTCAAAGAACGCAAAATAAGTAACAGTTAGTGAACACTTCTATAAAGTTAAAAGAGAATTTATTATACAGATTCAAGAAACTCTATCAGTATCTTTAAAGATCACAATAGAACCTGAATATAAATAAATATATAAATATTTTCGGACATCTAACATACAACGCCATCTAGTCCCAAACTAAGCAGAGCTTGTATTATGGGTTACTTAACAACTGATATAAATACATATATACATTTTTTTTGTAAATACATACATATCATACATAGAAAACACCCAAACTCCGAAACAAACATTTGTTGAACCCGAGACCTCAAGAACAGCAGTCGCATACGCTACCGCTGCGCCACCGAGGCAGTCAAATAGGTTAATATAATTTATTTATACTTACTGAAAATACATGGCATTAAAATTTTATAGGCGTCTTCTTTCAGTCGACCCTGTGGTGATACAGAACTATGTATAAGGTGTATTTTTAAATTAAAATAGAGTTAATATAATATAAAATAATAGCAACACGTACATAGTATAAAGGATAAAGTTAATACATATAAATAGATGCATGAAACATACAGACATTTCATACAGGCACAAAAGTGAATACCTAACTCAGTATAGCTATGGGACATAGAAGTCTCTCAGGTAATATTGCTAGTCTCTTGAAGACAGTTACTCGGTCTGTCTGCTTTCAAGGCTAAACCGATGCCCCAATTTCAATAAAATTTGTCATGGAGATAATTTGATACTTGAGAAATAACATAGGCCAATCTTTACCACGAAAGTCGACATACACGCGAGAGGAGCCGCGAGCAAAAGCTAATAAATTCCAATTAGTTTGCAACTAACAATAATACACTTCCAGTGGTTGTATTGTACTCACTCCAGTCAGTTTAATCCATTCATTTGACCTGATCCTTGATAATATCCAAGTAAACATGGTTAGCTTCTTCGTATAATACCAGTTTAACCCCGGATGTGACGATTATACTCTAATATTTTAAGATCACTCGGTTCAAGACCCTTCTTAAGTCATCATTCCGTGTTTCATTGATCGGGAATGCGTAGGAGCCCTGACTAACGTGGACGGACAAAAGATCGCCGGAATTGTTTACTGTTGAATCACCAAGCTAACTGGAAGTGTGCAAACACGACGAATTGACGACAAATCAGTGTGACACCGACTACATTTCGTATTTTGTAGCCTTAAAAAATAATAATCTACGTAAAATAACATCATTGGATGCCTTATAAACAGAATCTAAGTTATTCTTAAAAGTGTACCACGGCTACGTATTGTTTTTCTATTTGTTTATATTTATTTCAAATCTTTCTAATTGGAACTTAATTATTCATCAAGTAAGATAAGTTTGTTTTATTTAAAAATGTCAATTTGTTGTCAACGGCAGAAGTAGATCATAAATTTTTTTCGCCTCACTGTTAATAATTGCTATGTTGTGTACATAATTATTCAATTAGGTGCTTAAGGGTATGTAAAATGTCTAAAAAACTGAAATTGGTGTATTTACCCGAAATTACTTAGTTTAGAAACAGTCATTAGTATTTGACACCAATTTTAGCTACAGACTAAGAAACTACCTACGCACGCAAACGAAATACGTACCTATAGGTAGGTAGGTAGTGCAGTAGGTCAGCAATAAGGGTCACCTTTTTTAAGTAATAACGCAGGTTTTTTTTATATTGGTGGCAAACGAGCAGACGTATAGCCTAATGGAGTGCGATTACCGCCGCCCATGGACACCCGCAACATCGGAGGCGTCACAAGTGCGTTGCTGGCCTTTTCAGAAGGAGTGCGCTCTTTATAATGTATTATGAAACAATAATAATTTGCAAATGTATGAGTGATGAAACGATTAATTTAAACGAGATACTTATATTTGAGATTAGTTGACCCTGCGATCTCCTTATCACCATACTTTTCTTTCAATAGCGTACACAGGCGCAGACAAAAAAAACTTTTCCGGTTATCTTTTAATTTTCTTTTATTCAAACGTATCAAACCGAATATTCTTTTGTCACTGTCTATGAAAGGCGACTAAATTTAATAAAATAATTTTTTGTAAATAAATAATTTAGGGCCATTTGAACTATTTTTTTATATTAACTCAATTAAAAAACTGATAACGTTTCCGGGCTTTGGAGTCTAAAATCGGGGGAAATTGGATTTTGTCCTGGTTTCCAAATTTTAGAGAAGGCAGTCGTAACATAAAAGTAATAATATACTTACTTACCGCCACTGAAATAAAACAAATGCAAAATAACCAAGCATTACGAACCTCCGTACGTATATTGTGAGTAGGTATCCAAGTCATTAAACAAAAATTAAGGTTTGTTCGTGTTTTCGCCCAGTAGTATTTTTTTTTCGATGAAAATGTAAATCTAATTACTTAAAACTACCATTAGATCTTATTTAATTCCTTCAGCCGGGCTCACCCACACACACACACGCGTCTTAAATGCTTTTTCCGCATTTCCACCGACAAGATATAGACTCCTTTAGTCTCTACGTTTCATACCGTGGGAGAGCCACGCTGCGCCATGAATGGGCCGGCTCGACCGGAGTGATACCTAGGCATCACAGAAAACCAATGTGAAACAGCGTTTGCGCTGTTTCATTGAATTTCAGTGATTTCACCCCTCCATCATCCCCATCCTTCTACCCCAAAGGCCGGCAACGCACTTATGACGCCTCTGGTGTTGCAGATGTCCATGGGCGGCTGTAATCGCTTACCATCAGCCGATACGTCAATTCGTTTGCCCGCGATTCCATAAAAAAACTGTGCTTGAGACAGGTATGGAACCTTCACGAATGTATTAGCCGTTACTCACTTTCCTGCGTACACAATACTACCTATCCAGAGTCACTCGCACACTTCAGACAACTCTAACCAATGCTATATTTCGTGGTTGCAACTTTAATATCCCTGGGGGCATTTTGACAATGAACGTTTTCTCTGACTTCCGAGGTAAAAAAAAAAGTAAACATTCGCAATGCGCAACAGCAAACGCGCGCGTAACGTCGACGTCATCATCATACGTCATGAAGTTTTATATAATTAATTCACTTTAATTCTGTTTCTCTTCTATTGAGACTCGCAATAAAGAGTATTGTTTATGAAATTATGACCAATACTTATTGCATGCTCGACGGAACACGTCCACAACACCATTGCGATCAGTCCTTACTTGCTCTTACACAACTAGGAAAATATATTGCGCAATACCATTAAAAAACATAAATTCATTTATTTTCAGATATTACAAGCTACGAACAGTCGTTTTCAAACGCAAAACTCTGAGCACATATTTTTATGTAATTAAATAAAAGGCATGGTGATTGTGGTAAAAAAAATATAAGCCAATAAAGTAAAATTAAATTAAGCCCCCGTTACACCATTGCTCAAAGTATGATGATGTGTATATTATGAGTAATGAAATGGTAAGGATTCAGCTTTAAAATACAATTGTTAACTATTAAAGCCTTCAGTACTGATTTGATTGCGGCCATATCTACGTAGAACGGTGAGTGTTTTATTTTTTCACGATAAAGATGTTAAAAGTATTTTTAACTGCGCACATGCCTATGAAATATCCAACATATTATTTATAAATTATTTCTGACGTAAATCACGCCACCCTTAATCGGTCCACGTTAGGCGTAATTTGTAACCTTTTTGAGGTTTTCTAGAGACCGCGTATGTCGTATTAGGTACCTACCTGTTTATAAAATTAACTTCCTTATATCGTATTAGGTATCTAGTAAGTGGTCACGATAATACCACAGACTAAGTAATACGTTTTATGGAAATTTTAATGGTAATTTATATGTAGATCATTGTTAAGCATATTAAATAGTAAGTAGGTACCTACACGTTGTAAAACGTGGGCATATAAAGTTTATAAGTCTATTTATATGTAATAATACGTGAAGCAAAAACTTTGAAACCTTTTCTCCAAAAATTCTAAAAACGGAGGAATATGAAATTTGGCACAGTTGAAATTTATATGGAGGAGTGTAGTAAAAAAATAAAAAAAAAAGGATTTAAAAAATTGTTATGTACTGAAGGCCACTGGTAGTACATATAAGAGTTATCTTAAAATTACCAAGGTCTACCTACTCGTACTAATCATATTTACCAATCAATGTCGTTCTTATCATTATCGAGATTTGACGAGAAAAAACAGTATAAGGAGACTTTACTAAATTATAATCTAAATAAAAAATACGTTAAACTGTAAGCTGTGTATGTCACAGTTGACAATCTTTCGACAGTTTACAATCTCGCTAGGTAGATTATAATCTAACATAAATGGAGTGTTTGTGTTATATCCTTCCACAAATATGTTTATTTTTGTTAATCCCTTTTTATAAAGCACTTAATCGTATCCTGATAACAGTTAATTGTTGATAATTGTTATCATAAAATACCTACCTAGTCTGTGCTTTTTCGAGGTAATAAAGAGCATAATTCTTTAAAACCTTTACCGTGGTAGAGCCACGCTTCGGCACGAACGGGCCGGCTCAACCATCACCTCACAGAAAACCGGTGTGAAACAGCGCTTGCGCTGTGTTTCATCGAGTGATTGAGGATACCGAAGCCTCCCCCATTCCTCTGTCCATCCCTCAAAGACCGGCAACGCACTTGTGACGCCCCTAGTGTTGCGGGTGTCCATGGGTGGTAATTGCTTACCATCAGGCGAAACAGCTGCTCGTTTGCCCACGATTCCATAAAAAAAACTTGCAACCCTCCTTACAACCGGGTAAAATAGTTTTAATCTTTATTTTACTAGTATGATTTTCTTTTCTTTTTAACAGACTTCAAAAAAGGAGGAGGTTGACAATTCGATAGTATTTTTTTAAATAAATAAATATATAATTTACTAGTAATAGGTAACAGAGCTATTACAAACAAGTAACAAATTATTTTTAAAAAAAAAGACTGCGTCAATATCTGGCATTTTTATTAAATTCGTTGAAAAACTGAAAAGAAAAAAATAAATATTAAAGAATTCACTTAAAACCTTTCTACAATCAAAAAAATAACATTGTGAAATATTCGATAAAATATTGTAAACGTAATAATAAGGGACCAATTTCGGTGAAGGACAAATTTTGGCACCTTTAAGTTTTAAACAAGCCACAAACGAGTACCTACGTGGATATCAAATGTCGATCGATATAATAGTTCATGAATATTTAGTTCGTATATCACTTCATTATCTACCGTCGACGCACTACCTAACTATTTAAAACACGTTTAACATCACATGCGAATCGTATTAACAGTAATGACATTGGCTGAAAATGACGAAATAGCCTGCGGTTCTTACTAGTTCTCTCAGACTATTTCATATTTATTCATTAAAAATTACAATATATATAGGAACGTACCTACCTATTCAAATGCAACAAGAATTATAATTTGATTACATCATTGCTCATCGAAATACTCATTAACAACAGTTATGACACTTCTTTGTTGATACCCCACTGTGTTAAAAGAAACTTGTTTATTTATAAACGTATATCGTATAAATACGTGAAAATTAATTAAATTAAGAGTTTGAAGGTAAATGTGTAATGAAATAACATTACCTGCTCTTGTGAAAAATATTGAAACAAACGTTTGCTATGCTATTGCATTGCCAAACGTAAATGAATGGTTGAATTCTTTCCTTTTCTTCAGACTGAACAAACTTCTAGAAGGAATGAGACAGATATAGTGCTGCCACTCTGTTTTCAATACTCGTGGCGTATTCTAGCGTACTACGCAAGCTGACGGTGTGTCGACATTGGACGTTGGATCGGTTGCCGGTCCGAGGCTTCGCGGCGGCGAGCGTCGTCAGTCTCGCAATGGCGTTAGTGAGAATAGGACGTGTGTTCGTTTAGTTTCACAACATCCCGAGCGGACACCGGCCCAAAATATTGGCCGTCTATCGGTGCATGAATTACTTGAAAATAATTCCAGTAATTCCTCACATTATAAAGCGACTTGTTCGTGATCACGGGCAGTCAAATTTTGGTACGATATCCACTCAGGGCGAATCATTTCAAGGTTCGTACTTTATTCGTAATTTCCCCTTACTAAATAACGTTACTAAATCGTGTCGATTGTCTTGTTTGTTTCAAATTTTGAAACATCGTCGGTGCAGTGAATTCACAAGTGCCAATATGAACAGGAAATTCTAATCGGTGGTTTCTATTTGTTGCAGATCATGTTCATCTCATCGTAGTTCCTTCATCTTAATTAAGTGTTTGTGCGTGTGTTAGTGAACATAAGTGTAACGTGACAGTGCTAAGTGTTAGTGATGGAACCAGGATCGCCATCATTGCTGTGGCCGCTGCGCCTGAGCAAGCCGGCCGTGACGGTGCCCGTTCCGGACACTGAGGATAGCAGTAAAACCGAGGAGCGAGCACCGTCGCCTGTGCTTGCCGACCGGTTGGCCGCGGCTCCTTCACCTCCTAGCCCGCCGGCTCCTAGCAGTCCTCCGCCACCTCTCCACCAATTTCAAGCAGCGTTAGTCGCTGAAAAATACCTTTTATTGGAACAAGTCGAGGGCTCATCCCTTTGTCGGTGTGTGGATGTGCGAACGCAAGAGGAGTATGTTTGCAAAGTAAGTTTGTATTTAAAACATAATTCCCCACTCAATGTAACATTTAATTAAAGTTACCTGTTAGAAAATTTGTAAGTGTATTGACTCCCGGAACTGTGACGATTTTATTAGTATACCTACGTACACAACTATCTGTACATTGAAACTTTAAGCATCGTATAAATGTATACATACAGTACACTATTAAGTTGCTACCTATAGGAACTCTTCGACTATCTGCCTCGATCCCAAGCCTTTAGTAACGAGTTTATCGGTTGAAATTATCGCGGCAGTTTATGCAAATAGGTCGTATTCTCTTTAATCACCAACTTCTAGATACCTAGAATATAACTTCATACCCACATAAAGTTACCTGCCTACATGTATATGTGTATTTGCATAATAAGGACAACTAATTTTATAACTGGCAATGTTGCCAAACTATCCTTCTCTTTCTCATGAAACTGATTCCTATACGGAATTCATATGTATTTTCGAAATTCGAATAGTTAGAATCTGTTTGGTCTCGCGACACGGATAGGATGCGTAACGAGCATTATGTTGTAATTGTGCTGGGTTTCAACAGCTGTTGCGTAGCTTTGTTTGATTGATATAGTGTGTAATCTCTTGTTTTAGATCGACCTCTTAGACTAGTCAAATAATTAACCAATCATCTAGTTAGAAATATTATTCTTGGTTACAAGTATCAAACAATATTATTCCTATTTGTTTAAATTAAAATTACTTACTGTAATCCGATCATATCTTAATTGTAATGGTTATACATAAGCGGTTCATTTAATGACGTACCTACAAGGGGCAAAATGTCAAGTATACCGTAAAGGGTTTGGCTATCCCACGGGATTTAGACCCCATGTAGAGATAATCAAAGTAGTCAATATGCCCACATATCCTCTCCCTACACAATTTAAACAGTTACAAAGTTACTTTACGCCTAAGAATGACCTTAAACTGTACAACAAAGTAAAACCTACAGCTAACATTATCTACTACACAATTTTTGATACACCAGTATTCAAATTCGTAGTTTTTAAAAAAAAGAGCCTACGCTGTATCGATGTTATTCTATTATCACTGTCCATAATTGTCATCATGACATAACACATTGTAAATAAGTTAAATTAATGTATAAAAATACTTTTTTTACAAGTCTTGCGTGTATTGTTTATAGCATCTTGTTCAGAGGCGATGTCATACTTTATATGTCATGGTCTCGCGCTGCTCTATCGCACTTGTAGGCCACAGCCATCGCCGTTTTTACAATGTCATGTGTCGAGTTTCACAATCGATAACCTAACAATAACAGCAATTATAACATTAATAACACGCTAATTATGAGCTACAATAGTAGGTTTAACGTAACATGCACTTTGTAAAATAACATGTAATCAAAGTACTTAATCTTATGAATACCTAATCTTGAATCGAATATTATGAATCCAGATATTCCTTTTACGGATACTATTCATCAAATTTACAAGGCCTATGAAAAAAAAAATTGTTCTAAAACAAGTTTTTCAAACTTCGATTATTGGGTGGGCTTTCTAATAGGTAGTTTTAGGCAATACAGGATACATAGGTTAGTAACAAAGGCCTATACGGGTATTGTCAAGGCATAGAATAGGCACTTCCCTCGTGAGAACTTGGCAAGGTTAAAGTGTGGCAACGGTATCGTTGCTAAACGCCGAGCGTATTTACAACACCAACTATTGCCGACACGGCTGCCACGTTTATGTTTCACATTCATCATGTGTGCTACAGACTCTGAGACCGTCAAATTTTGATCTATATAAACTCATGTTGTTAATATTTGTAATACATTAAACGATCGCATCACTTCCAACCGAAAATAGGCTTGACCTTCTCATTGACATTGTGAAATAGACGGTTTGATAACAAGCCGATCGCCGAATGTCATCGCGAGGCCTCCCTCTATTCCCCCACCACTGAGCATTAGAATGAGCCGGCTTCGTAGCGTTAACACATTGCTGCATTATGTAGCTTATCAATACAAGTGAAATAAACTCGCCAGCTTTACGCAAGGGCACTATGAAATGTTGTTTGTATTGCTTACGACTGTATACAATTGAAAGAGTTACTTTGTATACGATGAACAGCGAATTTAAGTTAGCACTGCCGATAGGCCTTGCAAATTAGTTATGCTAAAACACCGAAATAAAATAACAACAGGAAATCATTCGAAATTGTAATCGAGGCGAAGCTAGGTTATCATAACTGTTAAAGCCAGTGCAAAATTGTACAAGTATATATCGAGGACATTCTACAAATATTTTGCAATAGACTCAATCATATACATAGCTTGCGATTATACAAATATTGATAACAGCTAAGTAGGTTAGCTCCCGTAAAATACGTTCGATTTCAAATATTATCAAGTGTTCTGTCAACACTGAAAATTCTTATCTATTTTCGCAAACATAACCACAAATGGGTCATGTTTTATTTTCGTACAACGCCCAGTATTTATAACAGTGGAAACCGAAAAAGCGACGATTGGTCTAGGGTGATTGCTCTGAAACAACTAAAACTATAAATACCGTACGGTATGGTTTAAAAGAAATGGCTTGACGCACGCGACGTGATTCATCATCCATGAGTCGGGATATCACATTTGGAATTTGCGGTCACAATGTCGTTGGCATTTCACGTCGATCGCAATGTGAGTACGAATAGATATAAGCGTTTATTAAAAAGTAACTGTAAAGAGCCAAGTAGACGCATCATATACCGTGCTCAAAATCTACCGTTGACACACTCTTGTCTATTTACTATTGAAAACCATATTGCAACAATATCTTGTCCGTTTCATTCGATTTCTATTTGTCTGACACCCGTATTCTGTTTGAAGTCAACTGCGAAACGTTCGCAATGAGGGTTAACTCGCTTCTATTCACTAAATGTTTCAACCTCGTTATTCACATTAGACTAAGCCCTTTTAAATCATGGCCGCTTTGAAATAGGATGCCTTTGAATCTATTTACCAGAGGGATTCAAGATTACTATATAAAATAATATATTTAGGTGTAGGGTTCAATAAAAACTTCATTTTCATATAATATAAGAATAAATTAAGGACACTAACTAAGAAAACAATAAGTTCTTTAGTCACGCAACTAAGAACTAGGTCAACGTTTGTCAAGTAGGAAAATAGCTACGGCTATTGAAAATACTTCGTTGAATATTGTAAAGAGCGAGTGGGCTCAGAGGAAACAATTTATTTTCCCCTAAAGCACCTTCAATTAAACAGTGCCACACCGGACCTGTATCCTTATTAGTATCCAAACCAAGAGAAGTACAGTATCCTTTAGTTAAATTGGTGTGTAATATAAATGTTTTCCTCCAGGTGGTATCACGAGACTGCAGCAGCTTACTCCAGGCTCACTATCGCCTAGATGGCCATCCGCACGTTAATCCCATACACGAAGTTCTAGTCGGCGATAAGAGGGTGTACTTAATATTCCCTCGATCACACTCAGACCTCCATTCATATGTGAGAGCGAGAAAACGACTAAGGGAACATGAAGCTCGCAGATTGTTCCGACAAATGGCAGAAACAGTAGCGGCATGTCATAAACAAGGCATTGTTTTACGGGATCTAAAACTGAGAAAGTTTGTCTTCGCGGATCCTCAAAGGTGAGTGTTTGCATTATGAAACTGAAACCTGTATTTATAGAGCAACTCAATTTTATTTAACAACATTTCGCATTGCGATTCTGTGGCAGCTCAGACCGGTCGCAATACTTCAGTTGCCAAAATTTCTGATGCAACGAGCCGATAGCAACTGATATCGATCTGAGTAGAACTAGGCGATCGATTACTTCCTTGACTTTTTTACTACTTACGCCCACTGGAGAGATCAATCGTGAGAAAACCGATGAGTTAATAAAAAAATATTAGAAGGGAAACGGAAATGCTCTTTGTATTTTAAGTAGTCAGTCGTTTCCTCTATGACTCAAGCGCCTTGTGCTACTGCGATAAACGGTTATCAAGTCATTCATTATGACAATTCACTTGCGCTATGTGTCGCCCTAATAATGTTAGTTGTCGTTCTCGATAAAGTAAAGTATTGTAGGCATGTTGCGCCACGGCACCGAAGAAGTTCCTTTATTAGACAGCGCCTGTTCAAGTGAATGGTTAATCATACCACTGACTAAGAACTTGAGGTTTTTTACAATGACATGTAACAAATTCATTATAATAAAGGACAATCACCGCTACAATAGGATTACTCAACAGTTGTATTAATTACGGCTCGTGTCGGCCGGTAGGAGCCAACGGATTTTCAAACTTTTGAAATGTTATCTGGCCTCCATTGTTGCAAATATCTCCGGCAATGCTAACGGCTCAAGGCAAACGGTGTCATTGCTGCGTACAATACTGCGCGCCACAATCGGGTCAAGGGTCTGCGGTAATGCGTCTGCACTGCCGCACCGTGTACGTGTCGCACCGTAGCATGCTGACCCCCGTATTGTTATTCCCATACGGGTACCTGCTTACCCCTATGCACCCTTATGAGATCAGGTGATCCTGAGAAATCCTCTGGATCAATAAAATCAAGTTTATGCACCCCTTAACACACGTAATTTTTAACTAACACATTCCTCAAAGATCTCTTAAACAAATTCTATTCACCTGCCCGTATCCCGACCCTCGTTATTGTCGGGTTAATAAGATTCCTTTATTAGTTTCTTTATTCATTTTTTGATTTGATAACATCTCGATGAAATACATTTCTTGTGTACAATAACAAAGCTTGTATAAGCGAGAAAGTAGTCTATTGTACGTAAACTTCTGTAGATCCTTCACCGATATATGCAATGCTCGACCTACGTATATGATGATATGTCTTTTTCTTAGTCAATATTCGGTACGTTCACTGTGATAGTTATTGTGACCTTTGGTCTTCGTCCCTAGTGACATTTATATCGCGAATGTGAACATGCCTTTGATACGACCGCTTAGCCGCAGACATGTTCGAAACGTAATATTACTCACAAACGTAGACAAAGGGAAAGCCCATCTGTGTATTTGCACAGTAGTATTAATTCAGTCCGCCGTCGAGTGGACAGACAGTAGAAATGGTAAAATTTAATACTCTTACAGCGTGGCATCATCAAAGCGAGTGTTGTCAAAAGCGTCGGTTTGCGATGCGGAACGGAAAGCACCGCGACCGTGCCTCTAATGTAAAAACTTTTGCTTTACCCTTTACGTAATGGCAAAGTACGCAGCGCGCCGCGACTTAGGAGCCTTTACCGAACTTGCCTTTCAAAGCCGGAATGTTTTACTTTTACTTATTACACAAACCCTAAACAGCAAAAGATAAAGTTTTGCCGCATCAAACTTTTCAAAAGAGTTGTCGTTACGTTGAGAAATATAATGCAATAAAATATATGATTTTATGGGAAATTTTAAACTGAAAACAACAATCGTTTCTATATGTCCGCTGGATGCAATGAGTATGTAGTCTGTTTCTGTGTATTGTTGAGCAAACGGGACGCGCTCGTTCATTGACGTCAGTTTTGTCTGACTGTTAATTTAATTAGGCAGGATATTGCAGATGCGTATCCAGTTTTGCCATGTGCTGGTGTTGGAGCGGAAATATAGCTTTTTCTACTACCAATTGAATAGTAACGGACCTTTGCGTGTTGGTCATCAGGTAGACAGCTGTTTCGAGCAATCTGTGACCCAAGGCGCTTAATGAACATATGTTTTTTTCCCCATAGGACATCCTTTCTGTAATCGTAGCCAATGATTATTCAGATGCTCAAAAAATCTTTTATTTGTAAACGAGCAGCTGACCTTATTTAGCCCTAATAAATTCTAATGATGGCACATGATTTCATTGGTCACTATACAGCTGTTGTTTGCAATCGTGAGAATACTGACCGGTGGAGGTGCAACACGAGCAAGTGTCCCGCCCTTTGACCTCAGTTCTCACGTCTTTACGGTGGATAGCCACCCCTAATTATAAATTCAATTTATACGGAGCGGGACGCCGCTTACATCTCGCGATACAGAACATCTTGTATCAAAGGTAAATAAGACCATTAATATTAATTCCGCATTCTCTTTGACGTTTTTGAAAGTGTTTTTTTGCTACACTTGCATGTAATGTATTCTGTACTATGAAAACAGATTTTTTCGAGGCATCTTTCGAAATTATTAACAAAAGTGAGTAGAATGATTTAGTTCACTAATACAACAGGTCCCGAAATAGTAATTATGATAATTTATTTTTCTGTATGAGATATGTAAGAATTGAGAATAATTTACTGCCTACGATAATGACCCTCATTCTACCAAGTGGGTTGAATTTCAATTCTGAGATTTAAATAAATTGTATCCCTTACAAATGTTTGAGGTGAACTCTACTTTCTCTGTTATCAATTGTTACAAATGAGGGGTTCGTGTGTAACTAGAAACTATCAAGAGAAATCTCCGGCCGTATATCCGGGCGTGAACCTTGAGGGAGGAAAATAAGGCCGGTCCGCGATAACGCAGGTAGCACGATGTTCGGTAGTCGCGCTACCGATATCTATTAGTATCACATAGGTTGAAAGATTAATAAATAATACTGCATCATTCAATGGACGAATAGACTTTACTCATACAATAAAAATGCAACTATTACTTTTTACAAATAAATCACAACAGTGACATCAGTCTTGACGAAAAGCCGGATGTTTGCATCCATACTACCTTTTATATGAATGAAGCATTCTTATTTTGGTATCACCGATAGAGTATGGCGGAATTACTTTTACGGGACAAAAATAGCCCTTGTCCGCATGCTCTCTTTAAAATCCGATTTGTCTCGTCTATTTTTTACAAATGAGTTTTACTTAAATCTATTAACCCACCAGACAGAATGGAGACCTTATTTTCTTGCCATACAAGGCTTCGTCCTTTGTAAATAGGATCAGGTATAGAATTGTCCTCGGCATATTGTTCAGAGGCATCCCGCCCAATCCACCCGACAAAATAATAACTTCGTTGAATCATTCAGGTAAGAAAACAAAACCCGCGCTTTTGCGTAACGTTGTATACAGAAGCCAACTCGGATGATCGAATGTATCGCAAACAATGACGACTCTACAGCGGTTTTTTATTGTGCAAACCTATAACAGCCCTGTATTAGCAAGGGTATAAGATT
The DNA here is from genome assembly GCA_003709505.1 of Hyphantria cunea. NCBI lineage: Eukaryota > Metazoa > Arthropoda > Insecta > Lepidoptera > Erebidae > Hyphantria > Hyphantria cunea. The sequence continues at coordinate 2,417,636 of PKRV01000615.1, forward strand.
TTAAATGTTATCTCGGGTTTGATAATAAGATATTTCGATAATTGATCCGGGAATGCAGAGCGCAATTTACAAAATTGCGCTCCGTAATGTATCTAGCGGGTATTTGCACGTCTGTCGTGTTTAACGGACGGGATATTTACGGTTCTGCATGTGAGCCGTCTCTGGCGGATGTGCCAAATTGGTCCGCGATAGACGTCCCGCCAAGCCACCCGGTAGACGCCGCCACATCGCATGCCGGCCCGGCCACCGACATACACTCACATCGCATCAAAACGTGTTGAATTTTGTTACTGGATGAACACGAAATCGTTTTCATTTAAAAAATTTGCAACACGTTAACCCAATTAATGCCCCGAGGTGGTCACTGTCTACCGATACTTCGGCAACAGTCGATACCACGCCGAGTATCTGTGCACCTACACTATTTTGAAAACGTTTTGAAACGAAGTTGCTAAAGCCTCGTGGTGCAAGAGACCTCCACATTACAGCGATGTATTTGCATAATACTAGGCGCTCTGTAATATAACCATACCTCAATTTTGCTAGTTGTATAACTTTGGGTGCATTCCTACTTCGCCGTTATGGTTCGATTTGCGTAATGAACCTTTATGTTTGCAAACTAATCGGTACTACGTAGTTGGCATATATTTCAGTGCTATTTTTCTCGTGGGTGTTTCTACGTAACGCTCTGCTCGTGTAGATAATCGAGCACACATCGGGTGCTAATTTGTAGCGTGATTCAGGCGTGCCGGAATTCAAGCGCAGTGCTATTTGGTTGTTTTGGGGCGTTTATTCGCGGCCTCGCTCGCGACTTGCGCGGCGTGGTGAGGTCGCGCGCAACTGTGCCAATGTCGCACGGCCGCTGCTGCCGCCGCGCCGCCTCCTCCTGTGCTCCTTAGCCCACTAAAAGAATTCTTAAATACCTTGATGACTCATCGTTCACCTTCTCGTTTGACCACCACTTCGTTGCTGCGTTATTCATACACCAACCGTCAAATAACCCGGAATGATTTCGAATTTATTACACCCACGCTTCTCCCTCACTCTGAAAATAAATGAACGCGCGAGGACGACGTAAGTATTCGTCACGGCTATAAATAACGCGTGTTCGCACCTTTTTTGGTGGTACGAAAACACCGGATATGACTACCGGACGCTGGCGATAGTGCAATGCTCCCAAACGAAAGTCTACTCGCTCGTTCGACAAAACATAATGGCTATGCGACCGTCTCTTGAATGAATTGCCGGACATAGGTGTCATAAATACAAAAGTAAATCTGATTGTGAGTAGAATTCAAAGAGCCATAATATATCGGTGTTAACGTGGATCTTGCTAAATTGACGGTGCGTCCCAACAGGTTTTTGTGATCGCGCCCATGCGCCAGAAACTCAATCTCTTTTTTCTCATATTATTGTTATAATTTCTTAGACTTTTTTCGTTTCCGACATTAGAACAATTTTGTGCAATTTCTCAATTCTGTGTCGTTAATTTTACTATCGAGTACACAGCTGAGAAAACGCACGACTAGCTATTAAATCGATCCGGTTGCGTAAAACAAAGGTCTGCGAAACCTTGTGCAAGCGGCGCGCCCGCGCAGCGCCGACATATCTGCGGATTTGCGTAACCGCGCACTTATCCACCGATACGACGCCCGTGTGTTGTGACACGCTCCGTTTGCCTACATCTGCACAACCTACATTTGAAAATGTATCTACCATCAATTATATTGTTCACGGATTGAGTCATGAGAATGCCACTTATTACACTGTGTTCAAGAAGAATTAACTCTAACTTCATTGAAAATATTATCATTCATTATCAAGGCCAGCGCAAATTATTATAGCCTTGACCATTTCGTCAAACAACCCATAACAAGAGTTCTTTCTGCTTAGGCATCTTATCTTTAATTGAAACTCAACATAAGTTAAAGATATCAAGGTATTTTTCACACAACTCGTGGAAAACAACGATGGTGTCATATCATGATATCACCGTATGACTCATAGAACACATTGTGACTCCAGAGATGTGAACGGCACGAAGCAACGTGGTTTAAACTGATATAACCTTCTCGAGCCAGAGCATAATGCACAGCGAAAAAGCTTGCAAAAAATTTCACGGTGCTTGAACGCACGCGACTGCTCCCTGCAAAAGATGGGTGCATTCACTGCAACGAGAGCAAAAAATATGCACGTGCCAGCAATTAAATATATCTGAGACAGTATAATTGCGCCCCTTGTAGTGAACTCCGTCTCTCTTGACCGCTCACGGAGAACTGAGTTATGTGGACGGAGGAATCAGTGGCCGCCGCCACACGCCAGAATACATTTCCATTTTCCCCTCGTTCCATTTCGTTCCATTCCACTTGAAATTAGTTTTTAACGAGGTAGCAACAAAGCCTTCATAAGTCACTAGAGCTGCTCTGTAGCGAGGGAGTTTATTCACTGGTGCATTTACTTTTATTGCATTGCATTTGAAACTTGGTTGTGAGAGTCGGGGCGTGCGTTATGTTGTTTTGGAGCCGTCTGCGGTATTTGATGCTTGGTGTCGCGCACGTCGCGTCGTCATCGTCCACAGTCGCATCCGTGTCGCGAAGGTTACTGACCGCCGAAATCATACACCGTAAACACAACAGACACAATCGAGAGCTTTATTAATCTGTTGATGTACTTACAGATCCGATTTATTTACGTAGAAATTTTTGGATAATATATCAATTTCTATGTAATAAAAATTATTGACCCTGTAAATTTTCTGACAGTGTGTAACGTAACAGTTCGGTAAAAAGTTCACGTGACGCGAGAGCATTTATTATTTATTGTAAGTATACAAAGTAACCCCTCGGTACAATTTGTGTGTTCCCAAACGAAAAATAGAGTTGACTACGAAAATCAGTAATTAAAAGAAAGCGAGCCCATTATATTTAATGCACTAATACTATTAAAGGAAATTGTCACATTAATTTCTACATATAAATGTACCTGTCTAACAATAGTGTCACGAACCGATAACATTATCGGCACGAAACGACAATGAGTTCGATGAACCTGTTTACTTGCAAGAATATGCCCAATAATTCACGTGGCTTACAGACCCTACGTTTGAACTGTACGGTGAATGTGTCATTTTAGAACATTCGGAGAAGAAAGATAAATAAAGTTCTTAACGATGAATCATCGAATGTGATAGGGTGATGAATCACACACACTAACATCGATGCACTTTTATGACGTCATCGAAGAGGGAAGTTCATAATATTGGGGTAACAATAGGGTGTAGGGATGAATCATAGGAAATTTCTATCGGGTCACTAGCCTCGCACCCTCTATAGCTAAATATACTTACCCTCAAATGAGTCCAAATTTAGCCTCAAAGAATAACATAGGTAGGCATACCATACGACCGCCGTAAATAGGTGATAATTTTAGACGTGGCTTACACTGATTTATAAAGCTACAAACATAGTAACTCCCATTAGAAGAGTCTATAAATAGCTTGTACTAACATTGTACGTTATTGCGTAGGCTATGATAAACATAAATGAAAGCTATTCCTCTGACCGGTTACTTGAACCCTACAAAAAAAATATATACAAAACTTGAAGGGGCATTAATTGTCCTTTCACACTCGCCAGCGGTCGAACAAAACAAAAACAACAGCAAGGCATATTCCAAACACCGTACAAGTTTCTGCATGCAAAGAAAACGAGTTCGCTGCAATAAAAATATAAAATTGTTCGAGACATGTTCAACATGAGTTGAACTGATATGAAAAAGATGGATCAGCCATCCGAACATGTGCTATAATATGGCTACACTGACCCGAGCTACCGAACCGATATCGTAAATCCTTCGAGGTCCTCTCTCGCTTTTAGTGTCAGCATTTTCCTGTTTACAAAGTTCAACAACTCGATATTCTGCAGACGACAGTCAATTTTGCGAACCATCAAAGCGGTAGAACACCCGTTGACATGTTTGTTTTGTTATATTAACCCGATGGCAGTGAAGTGTGGGTGATTATTTATATGACTATTATTTTTAAATAAGACGTCGCATCGTACTAATGAATCAAAAACTGGAGGCGGTGCCAATTTAGACGCTCCATATTGTCAATTCAGTAAACATTTTTCTGGCTCCTGCGTGGGAGCTTCATGCGCAAAGTGAACAAATATGCTGGATTATTAAACAATGCATATGCTATAAGAAACTAAACCAATTTGTACATTTATAAGATTACTCAAACTATGGCAGGCAAGTGATTTAACCGTTTTGTGATTTCCCTGCCTTAAAACCGCGTCGCACGGACATCTGAAAAAAAAGTCAAAACCGGTCGGGCGCTGGCCAGAATTACGATTAAACCTCAATCTGCAGTCGCGATACATCTCTTGCTAAAAATACTTGACTTAGCGTCAGACGCCTTGCACTTTTTGTCTACAGTTTATCCGGTTCGCCTTTATAATAATTTGTGCCTAATAGTTTGTGCAGTCATCTACTATATCTTTCTGTAACTGACGAACTCACGCCCATGCAGTGTGCTGGCGACGCTTCATATATTTTAAAAACAATTCTCATTATTCACATTAACAAACCAGTCACGAGCATTAGTCCTGCGGTTTCCTGCTCGGTTGCAGTAACACGATTTTTTGGTATAGTAACCTCGACTTTATATTGTTCAATTACATTTTTCGTCACATCGTTGTATCAATCAATCGTCGAAAGCATTATTTATTGAACCTTTGAATACCGCTTAGTTCTATCTTATCTTGCTTTTATCTTGTTCTCTAAGCTCTATGCTTTATTATATTTCTGAATAGTTCCTTGTTTAAATTTTCTTCATTTCAGATCTAGAATATCGACATATATAATATCTTGTTCACATTATAAATATTATAAAATTTCTACAAAAACAATGAATGTAAGTGATTTACCTGCTTCAAGAACAGTGTAATAAATACTATCTGTATGTTCTCATGCGTTCTAAATAGCTTTAATTTAGAGTGGGAGCAGGCGGGCGATCGTCGAACGTCCACTGTATACAAAGTGTAGGAGCATCCTAATCTCGTTCCGAAACTCTAGCGCTGACGTAACTCAGTTCACGGTCAACAAGAGGAAATGACGAAAACGTAGCATTGCACACAGACAGCCAACATTACAACACTTCCAACACAACACAAACTTGCCAAAACGTACCGCGTGATTAATATTAGTACTTGATTATTTAATTCGAATGTCAAACAATATTGTGTTGTAATATAAAAATAATTTTAGAATTTGTGTATGAATAAGATGCGATTAAACTTGTTCTGTAATAGCAAAGGAATCTTTTCTAACTATACAACACGAACTGGTTTATTTAGTTTTCAGTTGCGCCACTGTTGACATTGAAAACATTGACATAAATAATTACTTTGTTTATAAATATAGTTACAATTTAAGTTTATATACATACAAGAAGTGCATCGGAATTGTATACGAAAGACATTTTTTAAACAATTGAGGTTATTTAGATAAAATCTAGATTGGCTTAATGAGGTTTGATAATAATGGAATAACGCAATATATTTGATAAATAAAGCGTGGTGCTCGATAGTCTCGATTCTCTAATGAAACCTAAAACATGTAAAGTGCTAATAATTCAAACATAGCGAATTATAGTATCGATCAGTTCAGGAACGCTCGTAGTGACATTGAAACGAGTTGCTGCGTTGCGAAACGGTACTCTTTTCGTGTTTCTGGCCTCGCTGCGCGCGCGTTTGAGATTGAAGAATACGTATAATAAAATATGAGAACGTATCCGACCTCAGTTCGCGGTCACCGGTTGTGTAACCAAACGCGACAAAACAATACCTGTCATTTCGGGGTTACGTCATTTTAGAATTTTGCATTTAAATTTACAAATGTCGTTAGTTTTTAAATTACATTAGAATAGGTATTTCATTAATTCATAACATTTGAAATTCACAGTTAATGCTATATCAGTTAGAAACTTTTGAATTCGGAATCGTTATACGTAAATAATAGAAAATAATCTATTAGGTAAATGAAGCTATTAACTTCAGTAAAAATATCTCAGCTTAACACAAAGAAGATGGTAAACTGTTTTAATACGAATGAAGTTTGGCTATTAAAAAAGCAATTCACAAAAAGACAAAATAATGATGTGAATCGAACCTTAATTACATTTTCATTAAAGTTTAAATTATTCATTCGTCCGTCCGGTCAGGTCATGACATCGTCGATGTGTTGATCTCCTATCGACATGAAGTCATCGTTGTAATTAACAGCCTATTGGTACGACAATAACTTTGGCGTCATTTGAAGCGCTATTGTACATTCCACTCTTGTTTTCTTCCATACAATCGATGTTTGTACAGATTTCCAAGACGAATTACGCAGTTAGTAATAGCCGGGCACATTCGCGCAGACCTGTGTTATCATCGTTATTATGTTCAAAACATGTTTAGTTCACGTGTAATAAATTAATAATTTAACCCCTATACGCAGTCATACTATGATTTATATGCAACAATCTATTGCGTAGCAAGCACTGCTCACCAAGTTTGATAATTGTGAAACGCTGTGTCAATCACAGTGATCTTTAGTACAGCATTATCAATAGGCGAAGTTGATTTTGTAACGAATATTTAGTCCAGTGTGTAACTAATTTAATTTCGATCCAAATTCTCGCCGAACAATGTAGCTTGCATTTACGTAATGAGATACTTTGAACGGTAATACATAATTTATATACACAATGAAGCTGTACAAAATTGTTCTAATTTTTCAAAGAAAATTGTTTCAAAGTTCTCGAAACGTGAGCGCCCACTTCTAGTTATTCGGTTCTATACACTTTTGACGCACCGACCTTCCCACGCCAGGGTTGCGGGGGTTTGTACGCCATAGCACGTGACCCGTAGCGACCGGTTGACGTCATAGCGGTGAAATTGCCCTAGGGTGAGTACTACGTTGTGACGCAGCTAATAATTTCTCGTCAGTATTGATTAGACGCGTAATGGTATGAATTCCGAATTGTTAGTTTGTGACGTAAGAACACGCGGAAACGGTTGCGCACGGTCGCACCGCGGCCGCGGCCAACGAGCCGGCCACTGCTGGAACCGTGGCCAAGGACGGTGGACCCCAGACACGGCCAACGCGCTCTTGCGAAACCCGATAACGATGCGGCACCGATGCACCACGCCAACACGTCACGCACATTCACTGTATTTCTTCCACTCCTCACTGACGTACGTGAACGGATACTTATTTATTCACATAAGTGTTCATGCGATATAACACAAGGCAGCTTTTATCATCTTATTAAGCTGATACGACGTTTTGCAGGGGAATTTTTACAGATTTGTTGACTATAGTAACCTTACTGTGAGCTAATGAATGACACGAAGGTGACATTGCCAGCTGATTAAATTAGCACATTTATCGGCAAACTCCAGCTAACTTGGCAGATGACGTCAACTGTCACGGTTTTTGCAACCTTCATTCAATAAAAATACTGATTTATGTATACGAATGACACGTTAGCTAAGTTCTTTATGGATGGATCGGGTCGGATGTTATCTCGGTAAGGTACCGAGTAAACAAGTGTGATGACGACACGGCTATAATTATGAACAGGATGGCGGAAAACACACATCAAAACAAACGAAACGTATCGCACTCACAATATACTCTCGTATAGACTTCCGCATGCGGCTGAACGCTGTTGTTGTACCTCACATCCTGTTACCGAGAAATCTCTTTCGTATAATGGAATGTTTATGAGAACGATTTGCGGTTTTCCTCTTACGCGTCTCTCAGTGATTTACTACATGACAAACAAGAAAATATTAGGATTTTTATACGTTTAGTGATCAAAGAGTGATTAAATTATTATCATTAAACTACATATACGTATGCCGGCTGACCTCCAATCGAAGACCGCCTCGATTCAATGTCAGTTGCGCAAGCGCCACTCTTCCGCCTTCCATTCGGCCGTGCGGCCCAACTGGGTACGAAACAACAGAGGTTCTGAATTCGAATTATAACCGTTTTATGATTCATGCAAAGAGATAAATACATGATCGTGTTTCGGTATCTAAAACGACATTAACGCTAATTTACTAATCCTACGTGCGTATATTTGTTACACGAGTCAAAGATTCCACTATTGTTGTATAGAATCTACAACGTGATATATTGGAAAATGCGAATAAATTTGAAGATGAAGCAGTTCTGCGAGTGTAAACATCACGTTCTTTTGTATTATATATTGTAATAAAATATTTTTATAACAGATCCGCAAGAATTAAAGCTAGCTTTTGTGAATTGACAAACCTTTGATTAACTAATTTGATTTATGAAAGATGATTTTAATATAAAATTAAAAAGGTTAAGACATTTATTAGAAAGGAACTAACAACTTGTCTTTTTGTACAAAATATATTGTTTAATATTATTCAAAACCACAAACCAACCAATAAACTTTATTAGTTTCTTCATTGCCCTGTTTTATGTACTGGGCTCATCTTAGACAAAATTAAAATAGCTCCGTCATGTGCATGTTTTTTTATCATGTGTTTTTTTATACAATTCTGACCATCTGTTCTATAAACTGTAGTTGCATTTATATCAAGTCCATTTCCGGTCCCGTTACTTCCGGTCCTCAAGAGTCCTTAAGAATAAAACTCCCGCTTGTGCCCCTTTTGAATAACTTTCAAGTGTCTTGGGAACTAGTACGACAAAATAGCGGTAGTTTACTTTTGAATTTTTAATACTGGGATTGGAACACGGTCATTGTACTTCAACGTTATCGCCTTACGAGACACCTAATCATTTTAAAGGTCACAGCAATCTGTTATCACCTCGGATAAGGACGAGTAAGGTCGCGGTGTGCCGCAATATACTGTTTAAGTGACGTTCATTCAGGGTATCAAAATAAAAAAAAAAGGTGTTCTAAACTGTATTGTTGTACCTCGTATCTGGTTAATCTTACAACAATTGGAACGAGGATACAATACCTGCTTTTTTTGGGCTTTGCTAACTCCTAACCTTTGCCACATATGCAACACGAACAGATGTGTCGGTAAACAAATACAGCATGATATTCTCTCCTACGCATGATTTATTCGTTCTATACCTTCGCTGAACCAACGATTGAATGACAAAGAACTACCGACCGTTGTGCAAAGATTCGTCCTATTCAACCTTAAGAAAACACCTTTTAGATCAGACAATGTGTTGCATGCAAGTTCTTTACCTGCTTCGCACGTGTCCGATATTCGCATACAACACAAACAATAATTACTGTTCTCTTTGACCTGCCATTCTAAATAGAACCTTATTATATTGGTTGTATGGTTGCTATTACTTTACAAGAAAGTGCTAACTCTGGAAATCCGGCAACTTGTATGTATATATATAACGGTTTTATTAGATATTATATATTATTACTAAAATTTCCCAACTTGATAGCAGTCCATTCTTATATGAATGAATACTCGATGCGATTTATCTTAATCTCCCTAGCTGGTATAGCTTAAAGTATTTCTACCTTTTGGTGGTTATTTCAAAATTTAATTATAGGCATGCTAAACATGCAACAACTTCTCCAAAAATAGTTGAAAAACAATAGTTCTGTAAATCTTATTTGTACAACTGATGACAACTCCATCTGTGTATTACGTACCCATAGATAAGAAACCGATACACGATACTACGGAAGGTCAACAGAGTTTAGTTACTGTGGAAAGGCGATATGTTTATTCAAATGCACTTATAAAACCAAGTTTGGATTTCGACATCTGCCACAAGGTCAATATTTGCTGTTTTTCGAACGATTCTTTCTCAAGCCTTTCAATATCCCCTTGATTAGTCTTTCATGGCTTCCCTTTACTTGAGACGTTGTTTTAACAAACGACAACTGAAGGCTTTTTCTGCTAAATGATTTTCAACATTTTCGCGGAAAATAATTTCAATGCAAACTCTGCAGAGCTGAAACGCGCCAGGCAGGATATTACGCGATCAGAGTAAATTGGTTTTGCCGTTATTAATTTTGATAACTGGGATTCAATTCGTTTCTCTCTTTTGTAACAAAGGGAAACCATCGCAATTAATTTAATAAAGTTACGCAGCAAAACAAATCGAGCACAATTGGCATCGAAATTACATTTTAAGTAGTTGTAAATAAAACGAGTAATACGTGTTCGTGTATTGCCATTGATCGATTTTGTTGTTTTGTAGCGCCAGTGTGGTTTTAATCTCGAATCTATTTTTTTGTATGGACATGTGCCCGACCATCTGTTCGGTCAGATTAACAACTTTTTTTTTATTTTTAAGTAAAACATATCAATATGAAAAAGTGACATCGAGCACATGGCACGTAAACGTCACGTAGGTTTTCTACCTGCCTTTGTTCCCGGGACAATGATCGCGCACATCTGCCGGAGCCGCCTGCGCATCGATCGAACTCCATCATAGTTCCCGTGCTTACTTAAAATTCTATCATCCATCACAGTTTTCATATACTACGATTATATATACAATAAAGTTTAGTGAAATGTTTCAATATTAAGGTTACATATAAGTTCCATACAGTGAAACGTTCATCGGCAGATAGCTTTATAAATGGTTAAGCCTACAAAATTTCGAGGCCTTACGTTTACTCGGGAATTAGTTTAGTTTGGGAACTAACTAGGGAATTAACTATAAATATAAGTTGGTTTCGGTACATCGGTGATCGAATTCTCATGTGCTGCGAGTACGTAACATAAATGTAATTGCCAGCGCAAAAACTGCAAAATTCATTTGCATTGTTTACGAGTATAAAGGGTCACTAAATAAAATTGAAGTTTACAATATGCCTAAGTAATTCAAAAGTGTTTTACAATTATTTGTTGTTTAAAACTCCCTCAGAAAACAATGGTAGTGTTTATTAAACAAAAGCATTGAAAATTCGATATTGTATTTTAGGATAAGAACAATTAATCGAGTGGTCCGGACGCTGCGACGTAAGTTGCGAAAGAATCGACCATGCAATTGCTAAACAGTTATATGCTACCGCTTTTGAAATTTTGTAATACATCTGGATCGTTTTGAAACTTATTAACCTGTTTGTTTTACGTTCAATTGTACTACACAAGAAGTTTCAAAAGCCTTTCAAAGCACGTTTTCATTATTCCTACAGTTACGCTCTCTGAGTGCTGCACAAAGGGACGCCCCTAACGATCAAGTTACTATGTTTGTTCGACACTAATTAAACAAAAGATGTCCAGACTCTTTTTTTGTCAGGTGCTTGTTAGTAACTGGCGTTGACAATTGAATAAAATAAAATATGTGAGCTCATTTCGCAAAATGTATTTTGTAAAAAGTGTCTTTGTTCAAAACGTAGACATGGACGGACCAAGAAGCAACTTTAATTGAGATCCAACATGAAAACAGTGGAGGTTTGAATAGACGAATGCAGCGGAACTAGCGTGCAGTTAGCTCATAGTAACAAACGCTCGGTGTTTTGGAGCGGAGACTTACCGCAATAAATCCTTGATGAAACCTTAACCCACTTTGATGATTACGAGTGCGCAGCGCTCGCCGGATGCGGCCAAAAGCGCTGTAAACGCTTTTTGGTAATTATGCGTCGTGCAAGTTTTCAAATACACTTTCTCGTGTACTAACTGACTCAAGTCGTTAATCTTCTCAAAACGCAAATGGTATATTTGCAGGTGCTGATAAAATAGCATTCCTGAATTCACCCTTTTAATTCCTGGAAAAAATTAATGCAGTATATGTCATGGGAGCTGTAACTGTCGATGCAGTGACCGGCAAGCACGCAGGTGCGCTTGCGACCTTGCGCAATGGCACATATACTCGGGTTTCATATCTAGCGGCTAACAAATGTATATCGGAAACCGCTTGCGAGATACTTTGTATGCATTTCGAAATCAACTGTTTGTGTTTTACGCTTTAAACGTGTTCAGATAGAATGCTTAATTATTTCAATAGTGGAATGATTCTATTGTTGAACCAATATGTACGTTCCGAACGGATGACATCATCATATCGATCGGCATTCGAATCGGTACCGTCATGAATTGCGGAGTCCGACTAGATGAAAATCTTCCTTGATTTAGAATAAAATTTCTGCGGGCTGGTGCCAAGTGGGTCAGTGCGTCAATGTCGGAGTTATCATAAAACTATCGTTGTGCTACATACCGGTTAATTATAGTTTTAATGTGAGAAATGTTAGCCGTTTGTTGTGCCGTGGTCTGGTCTCACGCATGTCATCAATCGAACGTCAGCGCTGCACCGGCCGGGCGTGACGGCCGGAATACTAGGTCAAGTACAACGGTGCTTTGCCATTCATTGTCACCGCCGCACACCGTTACCCCCCTCCGCTCTACGACCCGCTCGACACCCCCTCCACTGATCAGCATCGCGACTGCGCTCGCGCATCGGCCTCGTGCCTGCTGAACTTGACATATCACTTCTTAACATAGTTTTTTGCTATTTATTCATGTCAGTGTTAAAAATAAGTAGGTTATTTACAACTTCAGATCTTTTATTACAATTTACATTGTTTGAAAGTAAACTTGAAAAGATTGATTTATTTGTTAACGTTTCTTAGAATTTATTTTCAAGAAAGGCAGACATTTTCGTAAATATGTTCTATCTAATCCATGTGCCTTCCTCTTGCATGCATTACATCAGCTTAATTGCAACAAACAAGTGTGACAACATTAGTTACTTAACTTATTGCAGTCTCCAATACAACAAGAGTTTGATGTAACTTTTTGTGTAACTGCCCGCTGTGGGCTGACGCTATTTCGCATCGTAGTTTTCCAATCCCAAAGGTATTACACATTATGTTACAAGGAACAACTTGCGGATCGCGAATAACACATCGCCTCCTCTGACATCACCCGAGGTCGTCGCCCGGCGAGCCTCAACCGCGCAGCCTGCGGACGCGAATGATAAAATGCTAATAGCCAGAGTACATTCACCGCGTTAGAAAACCTACTTCAGTTCCGCACTTTCTTTATTGCATCATCGAAGTGTGCTGTTTCGCCACCCTCTCTTCCGCTGCGCCATCGGTATACACTCTTGTGCAACGCGACACTCACTCCAATTCTTTTTGAATTTGAAATGTTTGTAGTTTTAATTACAAATTCAAATTGTTCCATCCGTCTATGCGCACAATTCATTAATAATGAGAATTAAACCGTGCTTTCTTCAGTTACATCACCAGCTTTGTTTTTTGCCTCGATATGACAGGTGAAATTTCGCAAGTTCACTGACCTCCTCCGCCCCGCATTGCATCCGAGTACAGCGAGATGCCCGGAATAGTGATATAACAAATGGCTATGTAATTCTTTGGATGTTTAGAAATGATCATTTCTGCACTTTCCATGTTACATCATTGCGTCTAGAAAAAAGAAATAGCGGGGTGAACGGCCGAATAGATCGGCCATCTTAATTTAACGTTGTTGATCATTGCTTCGGCATTCGAGGGAGCGTTGATCCTTTATGATCTCATCGTTCGATGTGCCTATACCCACGATCAAAATAGTACTTTTAAGATGTGCGGAAAAAACGCGCAGTTTTTATTTTATAGTTTTTGTTCAGGTGACAATGGTTTTTATTATGACACTAGCCAAGAAAAGGCATTAGCACCTATTAATGCAGATATAGATTTATGTGGTGGTGGGTACACCGGTTATTTATTAACCATAGCATCGATACTTTCGTTGACCCACTACCATTTCGGACAAGCCAGTGGTATAATCAAAAAGTACCGCTGTTTGGTGTGCCACATACCTAAGTACCGTAGCTGTAAGGTACTATCTATAAGTCACACAAACATCACCAAGAATCGAATCATCTTTCAATTACTTTGAAAAGAAAAAAGTCATTGTTCGCGAATACTAGAAATCTGTATTTATCAACCACGATCATTAAAGTTTATTCGAACCACGTTCTCGATTCACACAATCGTACGGTTTTAAAAATTCTTCCAAGTATAGCCCCGGTATTTAAAAGTATAGCCCTGTGTACTTTTATGTCTGAGGCTAATCAACATAATGTTTGTTCTTATTCGATGTTTACTCGAATACATTTTGGACTCTAGAGTTCGCACCTTTTTCTCTGTAATCAATAAAATGAAACCAGTTGTGGACTGGTCTTCGTTAGAGATGTTTACGTATCGTTTTCAGCGAGGCTTAACGGTAGAAACGAGTTTCTACTGACGAATATCCCTAATATTAAGTATTTATATTATATTATGCATACAAATATATGACCAAAACAAATTTGTTGCAGTTTGAGTGCAGTTGATATATATTTTGTATTTCCTCGTATTGATTACGTCCAGCACGTTTTACCGCTCTTTTGTTGTTGAGTCAAAACATTTATAAGCTCCAAGCACTAGCGCAACGTTTGCTACCAAGATTTATGTCGAGCAATTTAATAGTTAACTGTACATTGCAATATATCCATACAATTAACATACAGCAAGCTAAGGCTCACGCGGTGATGTAAACCCTATGCAGCAATTCCTTGATACCGTTCGGCGTACACATTACATATGGGGAACATGGCAAATGTTTTGCGTGTTTAAACGATGTGAGCCTACAGTTCTCGCGACGACATTGGGGTCGTACGGAGCCCTGTTAAATCAAAACCATTGTTCCTGTTCGATAGAGTTTTGATAATGATCGCGAGATGTAGAAGTACCCATATTGAGAGTTTTACCGGTGCGTAGGTACTATATCTATAATTGTTTGAAAACATTTTTTGTTGACACTTTTATGTTTAAATACTATGTTTTCAGAAATAAACATATTAAGTTTTCTAAAACTATTCGTACGCAACTCGTAATTTCTCCATTACATATTGTTACAAGGTATACTGGTGCTACGACTTGCGTTGTCGTACATCGCAACTAATTTCCATACCAATAGAATCACAATAAGCGCATGGTACATGTAACGTATATTCGCAACGGCCCACCAATAAATAAGTTAGACTAAATTGTGTAACAAAACAAACACTTTCAGTGATTATGTTACAAAATATTTGCTTATCACTCACGTTCCCAACTAAGTAAATAAACAAGTGGTATTTTTTTTACTTTTTTCTGATAAGATACGAGTGAAATGCTGATAGAAATTGCGATAACGAACTCTGTGTAGACTTTAACGTTTAATATTGGGTAACGAAGATGACTATTTGACTGAGCGTCCATATTGTCAATGTTTCTGATACTTTTTCCTTATTAGTTTTGACTGTCTGTGACTCAGTATTATGATATATTGTAAACAGACAACTTGCGTCGTAATAGTAAGGAATCAACAAAGATTAAGCCTATTTGTCGTCCCACGCGTTTCTGCAATCACGAAGTAAATGTATTTCACAAGGCGAAATCGCAACATTGCTTATTTTGCGTTTTCGAAATCATCCTTCGTCATTCATTCCTGCCTTTGTGCTTACATACAATTACATTATGCTTATTGTCTTCATATGAAATATTAAAACAGATTATTGGTTTTTACACGCTACATCACATTGGTAGAACGCGTCGTAACTAATTGTCGACGAGTCGAGTCTTAGAATTATTAACAACTCTATTAATCAGCTAAAACTAGTTTTTCTTTGATACCAATAATACCCTGAATGCTGTCTTCCGAGTAAAGGATTACTTCAAACAAATAAATTATGGTCTTGCAAGTATAAGAGACAAACACAAGCTTGTTTCGAATGTTGTGTAAACTATATTATGAAATGGAGTGTATAGATTCAGCAGTTTAATACGATAACTTTACTAAAGCGTTATACTGCTCTAAACGGTTCTTTATTACATAACATTGAGATTACCAAAGGTTTAGAATTAATCGTCTTACGCATATAAATAAACCGTGTAATCGACAAAGCATTGTCTCAATTAACTTTTCCATACATTTGCGACACTCGCCAGATCCAATAGTTAACAAACTGTTTCAGTAATGCGGCTGGTTTTACCTCGCAATCGTCCACTCCATTCGCTACATATCGCAAGCTCTTGCGTCGGCTAACCAGCTGGCATAGCTTTCATTAGTAGTCATCGTTCTAATTTCTAGTGCCTGTATTGCAACCCTCAGAATGTGCCAACTGCTCTTACATGAAAGATTTTTGTTCGGATAAGCATTCATCTCGCACCTTTCGCATATTCGCCTCAGAATAATAAGGAGGAAACGATTTTAGAGTGAAACAATCGTCGATTCCGGCTGTGTGTGCCAGGGCGGAAACTGCGCGGCCGTATACGGATGTGAATTTGCTCTTTTTATTTATCGAGAGATCTAGACCGCATCTGTCAGCCGCCATAATACATCGTACAGCTGCCCTTTATGGTTATCGTCGTTATACAGCCTCCGCAGTGGGTACGCGATGGGCACGCGCACCTGGCGACAGGTGCCACACGTGATTGCAGAGAGCTTCGTTTGATTGTAAACCGCTAGTAGATATTAGTTTTTGTTCTGTTACGTGTGTCGTTAGTGTGAAAGCTGTTGTTGTAACTAATCACTACCTGTCGCACGATATTCTATTTTTTTCTTTGTATACGTAATAATGCTGTAATGACGATGATTACTCGTCCGCGATGTGGGAGCACCAGCTTTTTACTAGCGCATTTCCCAACACGTGGAAAAGTCGCTTTAACGTAACAAGTTATGAAAGTGAATACGCAAACGTTCTAGTGAGCCGGTTATTTGATGATTCTGCGTGTGGTATCCTACATGACCAACTTGTAAATTAGATATAACGATATTCTGCAAATTATGTTTTTGATTATCTTTGATAAGACTGAGTGATGCCAGGTTCAGCGACTCGTAGTAGATGAAGGTGCTTTTGTTGATTAATGATTTTCGTTAACCATACTTCCTTCCTTTTGTGCTATATGGTTTAGCAAATACTATTTCGAAACGAAACGAAGACACGCTTCTATATCGGGAAAGAGTCAATGAACGGAAGTGTTTCACGAGAGTGACATGCGGCGCGCTTTATCACCAATTGCGTAACAGTGGGCCCACTTGCCCAATCGAGCCACAAGTGCAACTCTACCGTTGTCTGTTATATGAAGAGGCTCGTGGTTCTGCGGTCATTAGAATCTGCAGGAATCTTATTAAGGAATATTGTGCAAGAAAAACTATGCAGTTTACTATAGTGGTGGCACTCGACAGGTCGACGTACGCTTTCTAAGTTGCGGCAACGTCTTTCTCCGTTGCCGTCAGTGGCGGTGCGAGCGATTGCAAAACGCCGTTGAGGTCGCGCTTTCTTCGTTCGCGAGGGCCGCTTGGAGAAATTGTTGCGACACGGCGCGCGTACACCGACCCCGCGTTAGAAAGTCGACCGTTCACCGGATTTAACACGACGCCTCGTAACGGTGTAATTGCAACGATTCGAGACGGATTCAACGAGATTTCAGATACTTTTAGCACACGCAATTTCGTCCGCTTTCTTCCGTTACACAATCATCACGTAATGAAGGCGCACAGGTCATCGAACGCTACCGTAGGTACTTTTAGCAAAATTCACATCGCTTAGTGCTCTGTGATGATGTGCAATTGGTCAATTGTGTACGCCAGTTTGCGCAATGGACTCTGGAGAGACGCCCGTTCCGCAGTCCGTACGTTGCAACACGGGATTATTTCGGCAGAGGCGCTTGGACCGCCGCCCGGACTTGCAACATGGCATATCGCAACGCCGCTCATAATCCACGCCATTGTGACACGCGGCCCGGGCGCGGACGCTGCCCGCCTGCCAAATACGGCGGCAACGCAACCGAGCTACTCGATCTCCTTACTTCATCGAGGAGTCGCTTGTTCCATTCTGCGTGTCGATAAAATGTCAACGATGTGACAACTCGGCATCGAGACTTGGCTTAGAACGAACAACACTATGCTAGGTAGATAAAACAATTGTCACTGCATTCGATTTTTAAACTAAAACAATTTTGCAACTGATGTTCACATTAATGTTTTCACAAGCGGCCCAGTACTCGGTTTCAAAACTGAGTTCGACTTGCGTTATCGGAGTTCCGATAAAGCGAATGGTGCCGCTACCAACATGGTTCTAAAACCTAAATTCTGTAATTTATATATACAGTCGTAGTATGATAATAGTCTATCGTGTAATAAATACACCAAAAATATATGAGCCACTGCAACACCAAATCGGCATAAAAAGTAAAGCTCAAACCTAATATGTTTCCAAAACTGTTATCAATCGGGTTTTATGAAACATCCGTAGTGTCGCAATCGCAGCCGACATGTAATTGGGCATAGTTGGGATGGTTTCCCAACCTATCCCGACGGCATCTCTGCGGTGTGGCAACTGGCGTCACTTACGACATCACATGTCCCTACAGTGCGGGTTACGAAAACCTGTGACTAACCACTGTGCCAGCGCAACGTAGGGTTCGGAAACGGCTAATATCGAGCAACATTGAATTATACATTGTCGACGCGGCTATAGACATAGCCTTTCGCAATAAGCGCAAGTTACATATCTGCTCCGTTTTGTGTACAGTGGCGACTAGCGTATGAAGCGTTTCCTCGGTTGCGCAAGTATTCGTCATACAGCGGCCGGCGAAACAAAGTCGAGCAGGAAGTGCATGCATGTGTGGTGCATCTGCGGCTCGATCACTGCCATTGTTTGTTACGAAACTGTCAGGGTTGAGTTGAGCAATTGCGGCAGTTGTGAAACAAGTACCACCGCATCCCACTAATTCGTTAAATAATGGCTATGTTCCACAAGCCCATTAATATGAATTATCGACAACCCTAATATTAACATAGACTTTTTTACAATCAACCTCAAACATAAATGATATTATCATAATTTTCTACAAGAGGTAATTATCATTAAAGAGTCCACTCGTCAAACTTGACCAAGAAAATGTTAAGGAGAACGTCACCTACTTGCAAATGCGTAATTTTAACGAAATATTTCGTTAACATAGTTGCGAAGTAGTAAACGTGAGTCAATTTAGTAATTAGTCTTAAGGTTTTGATATAAGTACGTCACGATTCACGACCGCGTTATGTAGATGTAAGGGTGAGAGGCTAACAGTGCATACTACTGTCACTATCCTGTAGGCTTTGCGTGGAAATGAATTGCGTAAAATCAACAGTTGTCCTTTCGCCTGCAGCGTACAAGCGGTTGGCGTCCGAGACACCGCGAGAATCCTTGGAGGCCACCGCTCGGAACACGCTCGGAAATCCGGCCAACCTTCCGACCGCGTTACGACACCGTATAACTTATTTACACGTTGCGAAATTTGAATCGATTGCAACTGCAGACATCGCACTTTAGCCTTGCTGTTGTAGGGATTTAATTAGGATCAGTTGCGCAGTTACGAGACCTAAACGGATACGAGGACGCCTTCCAGACTCGGCTCCGCTTACTGATGGATTACAAAGGTCCGGAGAGCGCAGTTGTAGGGTGACGTCACATATTTCGTCAACTAGTTCCCACAGCATAGCTGTTGCTACACAACAAATAAACGCCTAAGACCTACCGCACGTGCTTCATTCATCACGCACTATTCAAACGTTTCGCGCATCCTTGCCTGTTTCAATGCTGGTGCTGTGATCTTTTGATAAAATCTGATTTACTTTTCTCAATGTAACATTTAATTCAATAACCGGCCACTCTTGCGACAGTATTAACAAGGGTAACCTTTAGCGGGAGCCAACCGCTCCATATTGTCACGACACGATTGCTTCTTAAAATGTGTTCATGATAAATAGCCATCGTTTATCTGGCATCAACAAGTATCGCAACCTCGTTATTAATATCTAGCTACGGTCTAATATCCGCGGTGTTAGTTGCGAGTGAGATCTCTAAGAGTTGAGTCTTGCGTACGTCCACAGACTATTTGTCAAACAGCCGAGACCGCAACTTGCAGGTTTTGTAACAGCACTCTGAGCAAACTTGATATTTATTACCTTCAGCTTTCGGAATACGCATAGCCAAATGAAACTTACACGTTTCTTCACCAACAGTGTCGAAATGTCGAATCTCACGACACTCGAAAGATTTGCGGCATAGGTATAAATAGAACAGGAGACCGTCTTCGAATCGGTTAAACTCACCGATCCCTCGTATTCTACTAAACCGGCTAAAAATATCATATATGTATGTGTGTATTTAAACATGTTGGTTTTGCTGCCATCGAACCGCCGACTACGCACCTGTCTGCCTATCTTAACAGCGTAGTACTGCGTTTTTTTAAAGAAAAATTTTTTGAATTAGACTTGGCATTGTTATATTCGGTACATATTCTCTGTTGTTCTGTAAAAGCCGCATTGAAAGCTAGATAATTCCCATGATACCATCGATAGAAAAATCCCGTTTGTCGCCTGATCGGTGTTGGTTTACATTCAATCATACATGACGCAGCCGGTGTAATGTTTCCAACTGTGCATTTAATAATGCATTTCGAAACGATGCGGCCGCTCTGTGAAATACGAGGTCGCGAACGGTGCGCCTAAAGCCCGCGATGTGATGAAACAAAACCTATTGCATCACCGAACAGCTTTATGGTTCGCTATATAATTATTAACATGACATTAAAATTGCATATGCACTGATACAGGGCCACCGAACTCTGAATAATATAGCAACGTTAACGTGAAAGCACATTTAATATATGCCGCTTTATCAATAATTAATAGAGCGCTCGATAAAGTTAATAGTGCACCGACAAAGCTTTGTGCACAAAGGGATCCATTTCGGATGAGTGCGTATCTCGCGTGTTGCGATTTATGTAGTATAGACAAACGATTGCGATTTGCGATAACGATGCACGTCAAACAGACCATATCTGACAACGTGGCCGGCTAAATGAGCTCTCAATTGCGATGCGAAGAGTTGTATCTATGACATTATAGGTATAGGTATCACATCTACATCTGCATTATTTTTAATTGTTTTTTTCATTTGTTACAGAACGACGCTAAAACTCGAGTCGTTAGAAGACGCAGTTGTACTGGATGATCCTGAAGAAGATTTACTTCAGGATAAGCGAGGTTGTCCCGCATACGTCTCACCGGAAATCCTGAGAGCGCATCGAACGTACTCCGGCAGAGCGGCGGATATGTGGTCACTCGGAGTAATATTGTACACCATGCTCGTTGGAAGGTGCGTATTAATGCCGAAATATATTATAATAGAACTAACTTAATTATATCTACCTATCCAAAAACAAAATTTTGGTAGCAGGAATTAATTGCACAAAATTAATGCGAGGGGACGGCGCGGGTGTCTTCACCTGCGACTGGGAAGCGTGGGACTTACCGTTTTTAGAGATCACAAAGGGGTCACCACGACCGTTGGCGACGCATACGTAGGGATGATCACCTGTCGGCCGTTACGCGCCAACGGCTTACAATTATATCACCCACATATAAATGAGGCTCGTGAAATCTTCGCCGCACCTGCTGCGGTCATGTGGCGAAGACGTTGCTCCCCCACCTCCGACGCACCTGCCGTTCGCAAGAACCTTTGTTTTCTACTTTTTCGACTCGCACCCATCATTTATAATTCGAAATTCGGGATTTGTCCGCAATCGCCGCTATCACCTGTCGCCGGAAGGGTTCCATTTACCTGGGTTTTTGTTTTAGCGCGCAGCTGCCCTTTCTAAATGACAATCTGATCGCTATTAATTAGGATCGAACATTAAAAAACCGTTACAATTTAGTCCTCGACTCTCAATGGGTTTTAATGACCCTCTTATCTTTTTTGAACTAGACACAAGGTTTTTGCGCACCTTTTTTCATTCATTCGATGTTTTTCATAAGTAACTTCACTACCTTAAAAACCATAATTCAAATAAGTCTTTCTGTATTAGAATCAACGATTTTAACAATATTTCTCTTTTTGTTTTAGGTATCCATTCAATGATTCAGAGCACGCATCACTGTTCGCGAAAATATCACGTGGGTACTTCGTAGTGCCGGAGTGCCTGTCATCGAGAGGAAAATGCTTGATACGATCCTTACTGCGGCGAGAAGCGTGTGAGCGGCTGAGCGCGCGGGACGTGCTGAGGCACCCGTGGCTGGCGCGCGACCCGCGGAATGAACTGCCTCCTCGGGCTGCAGCTTCCCACGATCGTCTGGTCCCTGACATCGACATGGACGAAGATTGCATCTAGTTTCTCCGCGGCTCCTCGGAGCCTGGTCGCCCGGTGCTGGCATCGGGATGAAATATCTCCATTATTGCATCGCTCCTGCAACAGATCGAGCGCGCGCACCACACGCCCGTTATTTTAAATTTATTTATGAATTTACCCTAAGTTATTCCGGCCTTTAAGCTTGCGGTTGCGCTCACTGAAATAGTCCTACCTGTTCATCGATTGTTCAATTTTCAGTAAGAAGTACCCAAGCCAAATATATGTCTCTGTCGAGATTTTAATTTAGTGATTAGGATCCAAAGGGGATCAAGCGGCCGGGGCGGCTGGCCCATCCCGGACACGCGAACTAATTTATAAAAGTAGAAGCTGAAACTGATCAACAATGAGACTCGCATAACTCCACCAGCGTCACTGTGGGTCTATGCGACTCTTATTGTTAGTATTTGTGTTGAGGTTTTTACGAGCTGTGGTATAGTCGTAACGTTCATAATGACAGAATAAGTGAGACTGATATCGCGTTCATGTGATCTAACTATGCAATTGATAAGCGATCCATCTAGTTGTGAATGTGACCGCTCCGGACCTAGCCTCGACGCGTCGTCGTCCGACCCCGTCCAACTAAAGTCTGGAATGAGTTTATTTATGAAACATTCTGTTAACTATTACGTTAATTCCTCATAAGCCTAATATAATCATATCAATTTCACATCAATATAGATGGTATATTGCATTGAAGTTGTTACTATAGCGTTAGGTAAAAGAACCTATGTATATTTTGTATTTATATAATGTTATGTCGTGTAATTGTGATCTCCACCGATGTTATTTAGCGATTACTTGATTGCCATTATGTTGTTACGCAGAAGTGATATATTTCTTTCGTTCACAACGTGCAGTTGCTTCCATCATAAAATTATTGTGATTATTATATTTGAGTTATTAATCGTGATCATTCGGCTAATCAACATACGAAATTATTATTTTGTTATTATATTCAACCGAAATTATGTTTGGAAAATAAGATGTATACGCACCACCTTGTACCGAAAAGGTTCGTAGAATTTGGTTTGTGCCATTTATTTAATTTAACGTTATTTATTGTTGTTGTAATTGACGGTGTGATGGCGGCACTTTCTTCCTAAAACTAAATCATTTTTCCGTTTGGTACATGGTGTTGAGTTATTTTGATCGAAATTTTTGAGATCAATTATTAATTGTAACTCAGTTGTTCTGGAATCAATCAGTAGTGTTACCATATCTAAATTTGTTGAGTTTCATGAATCAGTTTTTTGTTTATTTATCATTAATCATTTTTTGTTTTATTTTCGTTCGGGATTTTTGTGAATCGTACAGTTGAAGTAGTCAAGTCTTTCATAATCAATGAAAGCGTTGTACAATAGAAGTCTACTATGTAAAATAAACTATTACTACTTTAATTTATACAAACTGTAAATAGCACTAAGGTATAATAAGGATTATCAAAAAAAAAACAAAGAGATAGAGGGAATTAAATAATATAGAAAAAATCTACACACTTTTAATTGACATCCTAAAGCGCGCAGGTAGTTACTAACTTCTGAGTATATGTACTTATCTATATTTTAAATAAATAAATAAATATTTCAGACATTTAACACACAGCGCCATCTAATGCCAAACTAAGCAAAGCTTGTATTATGGGTACTATACAACGAATATAAATATACAACTACTTTCTTTTACATAGATACCCAATCATGAAAACAAATATTTATAGATCATACAAACATTTGGTTCGACCCGGGAATCGAACCCGAGACCTCAAGCATAGCAGTCGCTTACGGTACCGCTGCGCCACCGAGGCGATCAAATGCACCTAATGTACAAAGCAAAACAACAACAAACTGGCTTATCTGATAAAACCACAGACATGTATTGGCTGATAAAGTAAGTATGCTCTTTAGACGAAAAATAAATAATTACGATTGCTAATGACAAAAGTCTGTCTACGAGAAGGTATCTATCTACCTAATGGAGATTAAATAATATATTTGTCCACCACTTGTGAATTAGATTGGCCTGTTAACAATCCTGACGCAAAACCAGAAGTGGGTTCAATTCCTACTTAGGACGAATAATGATAGGTATGAAAATATTTCAGAGATCTA
The DNA here is from genome assembly GCA_003709505.1 of Hyphantria cunea. Classification (NCBI taxonomy): domain Eukaryota; kingdom Metazoa; phylum Arthropoda; class Insecta; order Lepidoptera; family Erebidae; genus Hyphantria; species Hyphantria cunea. The sequence continues at coordinate 2,441,936 of PKRV01000615.1, forward strand.
ACACAACGCCATCTAGTATAAGCCATGGTGTAGTACCAACAGTACAATATACTTACATACATGCTTATTTTTGAAATACATACATGTTATATATAAATCGAACTCGAGACCTCAAGTACAGCTGTCACATACGCTACCACTGGATCACAGAGGTAGATAAGTATGGTAACTTGGTTCTATCCGAGTATTATTTATGTAACATATATGTATACATATATATATGTACATCATGTATATTTTAAGAAATAAATAAGTGCATTTTAAGCATGTATCAAGATTTATATTAGATACTAGCTGAGCCCCTCCGTGTTACCCGTGGTACAACAACAAACGTTGGTAAGCTAGTGTAAAAAATCCTTATATCATCAGCTATATATCAGTGCAAGTCCTGTCAAAATCGGTCCAGCCGTTCCAGAGATAAGCCAGAACCAACAGACAGAGAGTGAGTTTTAAAAAATGATATTATGGTGTGGAAACCGTGTATACATAATACGCATTATTGATTTAATGTCACAAACAGACAATCCAATTTTATTTATTTGTATAGATTTCATGGAATGTTCACAATATGTATATAAAATAATCGATCACATCGTCGTTCACGATTGTAAGATGGTCAGCCAGAAGGACAGAAGGCCTAGTAAAAAATCAGTTCTGATTTTCCGATGTAGTCTCGAATTTACAAATGTTATAAAAAGCAATCTTGGAGGTCTTCGCTTAAAAAAGTAGCCTAGTTTGCTTTTTTATTGGATAGAAGGCAAACTAACATTCGTATCACTTGGTGTAAGCGATTACCGCCGCCCATGGACACCAGAGGCGTCACAAGGGCGTTGCCGGCCTTTTAAGAAGGAGTGCGCTCTTTTCTTTGCTGATGGAATTCGCGTCAAAATCGGTCCAGACCGGTGACAGAATTTAACCGGAACGAACAGACACAAAAGGTCGTGAAAACCTACTAAATTGAATTACAAACAGACACTTCAATTTTAATTATTTGTGTACATTTTTAGGTACTCGTATATTATCCACAGTAAGAGACGCTGAAATAATTTTATTTTTGTAGTCCATCATTGCAGTGAATAAATTCTTTTGTTTTAACTCGAACAATAATTAAAGCTAGAAGATAAAAATACAATGACACGACATTAAGATAACTAAATAGATCAAATTATTAGTTTCTTGTTTATTTACTTTTTATTTAACCTTTTGTGATCTATAGATTAATGAAAAGGCTCAACGTTGAATGACAAATGAAGACATTTACACGATACTATCAGTGTTGGCTGTCTCATTACTCATCAAATACCACAGAACAGAATAAAAACCATTTATCTTTGCTACAACATACAATCTAGAGCAATCACAACAATAATTGCATTGTGCAGCACAAGCAAGGCGAGTAAGCGCAAGGCTACCAGCTCTATTCACGCTGTACTGAAGAACAGCACTTTTTCAACTTGCTCCTGACATTTGCGCACAGAGACACAACACTTGCAGAAATACGGAAACGCACGGAGATAAAACGCAACCAAGTATACATAAAATTGATTTACTGATTGAATTTTAAAAAACCATTATAAAGAACCTGCATTAAAAGAAAATAAAATACGACAAAAACAAAAAAAAGAAAGACAAGAATGAAATCAGACATGCACATAGAAATATATAACTGTATATATAAGCCCATCAAAGCGACTCTTCTTTGACGAGCAATCTAGCAGTGGTTACCATCCTTACTGAGAATGCCGACAACACAGCATAGTGGCTCTCACTATGGTGGCTTATTGAGATGCTTCTACATCATTGGGCCTCCGGTCTCGCACTCACCAACGTAACCTGATATAACTTGCTGTCACCAAAGATTTCACGTCGGAATCTCAACCATCTCGAATATTTGGGAGATATATAATTAAATTCTATATAGGTATTTCATTCATATATATAAAAATTCCAACATGACTTTTCTCTACGTAATAATCTTTTTCTGCAAATATAAAACAATTCAACGGAGGTTACAAAAATACTTTTTTTTTAAATGACCTTACCGGTTACAAATACGCATAAATTGAATACATCCGTTATACCGCAAATATTTCATATTAACCAAAGATAATAGTAAATTAAAGTATCGTTCAATGTTATCTGTATTTACAAATAACAGATACACCTAAACTAAAAAATACAGGGTTATTTGAGCAAATAAAAGAAAAAAAGCATTAATTTAGTGAAAAAAAATTATAAAAACTTCGTAATGATAGTTAATGTATTTATACCAATATGTGAAGCAAAAACTTCGTACCGCTTCATAAGAAAATTATGCGGACGGAGTATTTTGAAATTTTGCACAGTGAAATTTTATATGGAGGAGTGCAGAAAGCTTAAAAATTAATTATCGAATTTCGAACTCTGGATGACCACAATCCCTGTTATATACATATACAATGACCTGTTAATATGCGTTTTTATGGTGTAAATATAGGATTGAACTCCGGAAACCTCATACACTGAAAAACTATGAAATTCCGGTGTTGTGCTGTTCTTTCCTCCCATCCTCACAGCGCTTGGGCTGTGTTTCAACAACCCTTGCCCCCATTCCCCTTCCCACAACACACTTGTGACGCCTCTAGTATTGCGGGTGTCCATGGGCGGCGTAATCGCTTACCATCGGGCAATAACCATGTTTTTTAAGTGTATTACTTTAAATCCATTTGGTTTGATTTAAGGAGAAAAAAATATTTGTAAATCAGTATAGAATAATGGCGAAAAAAGAGAAATACTGCTATAGAAAAGTCTCAGTGAATATTATACGATTTGATCAGGACAGTTATTAAATTAGTAACTGGGATTGAAAACATTAATCCAGAATATATTGATTAAGTAACCTCCGCGAAGTGCACCCTAGGCAACCGGCCCGAGTTACGTCTGCGCTCCTTTCTAGGGTGCACCTTATTCCCAGGCTGCTAGTAACCGAGTTGGCGAAATGATACAAATAAATGGAACCATGTTGTAACGTCTTGGTAGTATTGAATATTAGTATATTAACTACTTATATAAATACTTAGAAACTTACGTGTGCGTTTCTGCTCATGACATTGAAAACTTGTAACTCCCTGTAACTGTTCACTAATTGTTGTGATTATGTAATAATATTAAAATTATATTAACATCATATGGCATCGAACTTCTTTCTTCTTTTTTTGATGAGATGGCAACCAGCCTTTAAGTATTTAAAGTCTTCAATTCTAAGTCTTCGAGTCTTCAAGTCTTCTTCGTGATGGAATTAATGACAAAAAATATAAAAAATTTGGATTACATGAAATGGGGACCGTGTTTCAGAAAAACAAAAATCGATCTCCAACTAAACAACAACATCAACATCATCATCTCCAACATCGAACTTCATTGCGTTCTAGGAAATCTGACTGATTTCTTTTAGCATGCATATTAGGAATAACATTAAGGATACATATTTTCATAAATCTTAATCTAGGCTCGGTATTTTTTTTAAAAAAACGTATTCTTACTAAATCGATTTATCGCTCCTGAAACTCAAAGCATACTGACTTTCATGAAAATCTTTAAAGCCGTTTCCGAGATTCCGATTATAAATACTATATTTTTATATGTATGTACGAGCCGACCCGTGCCCACTTTGTTGGGCGATAACCACCCGCTTTTCTTCGATTTAGAAATACTATATTTTTTAACTGATTTTTTTTCAATCTAAAAAAATATAGCCGATGTCATTCCTGAATAGTGTCGCTTTCTGTTATTGAAATTTTCAGGATGGGATCAGTACTGCCGAAGATTACCCCCTACAGCCATACAAAGAAAGTTAGAAACTCTTATTATATTATCTATATAATATATGTAAGTAAGTATATAACAATATTAACTATAGGTAAGAATTTAAAGGTAACAAATATAAAAAAAACAATAGAAAATCCTACTTTGAAAGCAATGAAAAATAATAACGTAACATTAGTTTCTATTAAATAATAGTAAGTAGGTACCTATTTAATGTACCGCTTTTACCAGCAGCTCCGCCCGCGTGTACGAGTAAGTCAATTTTCAAGGAAAAAAGTAGATTATGACTTTTCCCAAGATTCAAAGTTACTTTCAACTGAGTTATTTTCGAATTAAAAATATTATTTACTATAGATTTCTCAAGATTGCATTTTTTATAAATATCTTTAGGTACATACGAACGTACGTCTGCACCAGCGAGTACATTCGCACTCACAATAGTGTGCCTATAATCTCTGGATATACGTATCTTTTAGTTAATAAGTTTAATTACTTCTTGTTATTTGAATAAACCTTTCAGAGATAATAACGACAACTTTTAGAATTATTAAGATATCACATTCCGTAACATTCCAACTATCCAACTCTCCGGATTATCGATTATTCGAATGCCTTACGACAACAATAAGTCCGATTAGGTAATCGGGTCTCCGATGTATTTGAGGTAAGTCTATTTACTAGGCGGATTATTGTTAAGATTGATAGGTATTGAGATTATACGTTACAGGAAGAAAACAGAAGAGATGTTACAATGGAACTCTTGTTTATTTTTATTTAAACAATAAAGGATTTACAAAACCACACATCTGTTGTTTCATTTTCTCTTCTTCTTCTTCTTATTTTGATTAAATGGCAACCAGCTATTTCTATGTCAAGTGCTTAAAGTCTACAAATCTTAAGTCTTCGAGTCTTCAAGTCTTCGTCGTATAAAAAATGTGAATGAGATGAAATGGTGGCCGTCTTTCGAAAAAACAAAAAACGATCCCGTTTCTTTTTGTCTTCTTCTTCTTTTGATGATATGGCAACCAGCCGGATCAGCTATTTCTGCCAATGCCAAGTATTTAATGTCTTCAATTCTAAGTCTTCCAAGTCTTCAAGTCTTCGTCGTTATGGAATTGATGATAAAAATATAAAAAATGTGGATGACATGAAATGGGGGCCGTCTTTCGCAAAAACAAAAAATGATCTCCTTCTTTTTGTCGGAAGTAGGAAGATGATTCTGGCAGCTGAGTGACAACCTATCAATCTTTCACATTAATAAATTCAGACAGTTCTTTGAACTACAGTCTGGTCTTTATTATTAATCCAGTTAGTTTACTTTGTCTAAATATCATTTTATATTTCAACAATTGAAAATACTTGTTTTTAATAGATATTAAAGTACTAACTCCCCCTTATTCATCAACGTTATGTTACCTTAAAAACGAAAGTGTTTTATTTTTAAATCTAAACTTCATGAAACTTTGTACACATATTTCGGACATTTCAATACACAACGCCATCTAGTCCCAAACTAAGCAGAGCTTGTACCATGGGTACTAGGCAACTGACATTAATACATATATATACTTTATTTGTAAATACATACATATTATATATAGAAAACACCCAAACTCCGAAACAAATATTTGCAGATGATGATGATACAAACATTTGGTCCGACTCAGGAACCGAACCCGAGACCTCATGCACAGCAGTCGCATACGCTACCACTGCGCCACCGAGGCAGTTAACTTACAGCCGTTAATTTATTGTGTTTGTTGTTTAGAGTTAAATTTCGTTTTTTTAATACATTGAGAGTATACTACTTCCCATAATATTTTTCTATATAGCAGACAGAGGGATTTGTTAATGTTTTGCACTTACCACAAATTATAATAATCAGTTTAACGAATGTTCCTATAAAATTGTGACACTGAATGTGCAAATTTTTACGCATGACAACACTTATTTGAATATGGTTTTAAAGATACATTCAAGCTTAAGTAATTGATTAGTTTTATTATGAAAGTATCATGGATACTTTCATAATAAAACTAATATTGGTAGGTAGTAATATTGGTATGGACCAATAATACTATAAATTAGCAACCCGCCCCGGCTTCGCATTGGTTTTTTACGAAAAATATAATACAGCCTATGTTGCTCTAAGAAAATGTGCGGCTTAAATTTTTCCGCCGTCATCAACAAATATCGTTATATTTAAGTGAATGTACTTAAACAAATTATATACGAAAATCTTTCTCAAGAACCAGTCTCTCTATTGGTAAAAACCGCGTAAAAATCCGTACAGTAGCTTTTGAGTTTATCACGAACACACATAGAGACAGTCGCGGCTGAGGACTTTGTTTTATAATGTGTAGTGATTCGGTCACGCTTTCACTGCTAAACCGCTGCTCCCAATTCAATGGAGTTTGGGCAACGAGGCACTTTGATAGGCGTTAGTATAGAATACAATAACTTCTTTGTTTTCCTAAAAACATCAATAAAGTAGAAAACATTCCGTAATATGGCACCTACCCTATACTCATTACTTCTTCACTTTATCGTGTGCACTAAACTATGTGCGTAACTAAAAAGTATTTATGCACAAGTTGTATAGTTTAAGATAACGGACTGAGAAACAAGTCACAGAAAATTCAAGAAATAGATAATACTCGTTTGTTATATAAGTAGTACATAATTACAAATGTACTTTTCTCATCAGATAAGGGATATTATTGAGTATTTATATAATTTAATATCGATACTGTATCCTGTATAGATTGTGAATTAACATTTACATGTTTAATAGATGTATATATATAACATCTAATAACTAAGAAACGCTTGTAACCCTGAATGCGAAGATAATAATAGAAATAGTTCCCAGCCCCAGTTGTGTGTGTGGTGTAACAACGATGAGAACAAGACAAAATTCAGACAAAATCCAAAATATGGTCTGGAAGAGATCGCCGACCGATATCTCCTTAATAGGCATAATAACTCATGTTAAAAAACTGGTTGTATAGTGTTTGGAAGTATCTCCTATTGTAAAAAAACAGTTATATTTCCACAAAAAAAAGTTTTAGTAGGAAAAAATTGCGATTTAAATTTTAAGTTTAAAGTTCCCGAGAAAAAGCTAGGTAGTATCATGGCGTCTGTTTGTGTAAGACGCCACGTCACCATTTGTCAACCAGTGTCAATTATAGCTCTTAAAACAGTAAAGTGATCGTCGATTATATCCGAACAAAGAGACTTTTATACACAAGTGACGCAATTCGCTCTGATTGGTGTTAAATTTAAGATGGCGGATTGCTGTATTTTGTTATTTTATTTTTGTTAATTAACTATTAATCTCGCTCTTAATATGAAAATATCTCTATGAACCCCGTTTTTTCAGTTAAATACATATGTAATTTTAATGGTTCTTGGTTACTGTCATCATGAGTCTAGTCTATATATCTCTGTACTATTCTTTAATACAGGTGTTCATTAAAGTTGTATAAATAAATATATACCCACACATTAAAACTACCTTAGGAATATTGTTCTATTTGCACAGTCTCAGTATCAATTCGATTTTACTTTACTATTGCACACGTAAACTGCGATAACAGAATTTAGCCTATAAGTCTAAATGTGTGACGGTGGGGTACAAACCGATATAACCATATCTTATCAATTGCAGTATTAGTTACATTGTCTATAGATATGTATGTTAATGAGTTGTGTATTCGGATCTATATAAATAAAAAAAATAATGTATTAAATTTAACATACGTAAATCATTTTTTTTAATAAATGTTTCGGACATCTAACACACAACGCCATCTAGTCCCAAATTAAGCAGAGCTTGTATTATGGGTAATAGACAACTGATATGAATTACATAAATACTTTTTTTTTGTAAATACATACATATTATACATAGAAAACACCCAAACTCCGAAACGAATATTGCAAATCATACAAGCATTTGGTCCGACCCAGGATTCGAACCCGAGTCCTCATGGACAGCAATCGCGTACGCCACCACTGAGCCACCGAGGCAGTCGATCATTGTCATTAAAACAATGAAATAAAACAATTAAATAGAATTTGGGTACTTTTGTTACTGTTAGAGTTATAATTATATTTTACCACATTTACACAACGCCTTCTATTCCCAAATTAAGTGTATCATATAACTGATATACAAAGATAGATATATAAATATTCCTTGTTTTGTAAATAGGTACATATAATACATATAATCAAGCATTTGATAAGGCACACTTATTACTTCTCATACAACTAAACTGTGGGAGAGCCACGATTTGGGATGCATTGGCCGGTTCGGCCGGAGTGATACCACGGCCTCACAGAAAACCGATGTTAAACAGGAATCCATGCCCCAAGCCCTACCTCCATCCACCTCCCCACCCCGAAAGGCCGGCAACGCACTTGTGACACCTCTAGTGTTGTGGGTGTCCATGGGCGGTGGTAATCGTGTACCATCAGGCAAAACTTCTGCTCGTTTGCCACCATAAAAAAATCTAGCAGAATTATGCTTCCACCATTATGTACCAAACTCATATAGGGATGAAAAATATTAACAAATACCTAGTTCCATTTATGTAAGATGTGTTGTCGTAAGGTCGTTTGAAAACTAATTTTGTAGCTAATAGTTACGTTCGCTTGCATTAATATGGTTTGTTAACAATAGCTGCTAATGCGTAACACCTGATCATCGGGCTCAGTTCTAATCCACGTAAACTGTATTATGATGATGTAACCTGATTATATCACAGCAGAAAGGGAAATATTGGAAAGTCATGTAACTGCTTCAATGTGTTACGGCTAATTGTTGACAAACGATCACATTAAACTTTCCCTATACTTCCAATGTAAACTGTTAAGTAAGAAAATGTTTTGTTGATTTTAATTTATGCTTACATTATTTATTTGTACTTTAACCCCTTACTCACAAACGGTAATATACTTTAAGCAACGGTTCTGTTTTATTTTCAGTTTTAAAGTTGAAAGTTGATATAAGGGGGCTATGGGCTGATATATTTTCAAAATCCCTTCCCGTCTTGAACTACAAGATGTATGTATTAGTTCTATTTGTAGGTTTAAATGACAACTTTGTCATTATTAATTACTTACTTTTTTCTTTTTATTAGATGAAATAATAATAATTGTTTTTTGTAAGAAGGTCCCCATTGCATCTCTTCCACATTTATTATATTTTATTTTTTATCATTAATTTCATCACGGCGAAGACTTACGATTTGAAGACTTTAAATATTTGACATTGGCAGAAATAGATGATTAGCTGGTTGAAAACAAGAAGAAGACAATCGTTTTTAGGGTTCTGTACCCAAAGGGTAAAACGGAACCTTATTACTAAGACTTCGCTGTCCATCCGTCTGTCACTAGGCTGTATCTTATGAACCGTGATGGTTAGATACTGATAACGGCAACAGGTACTTCCAGGACTCGTCTGTAACGTAAAGGCTTTGCTAGGCTTCCTGGATGAACTGGGTTAGCATGAATAATGCCGACCCATCACGCAAAATACGTGTTTTGAAGTCGTCGAGTTGCGGAAACCCAGCCCGCGAGTTCAAGATCAAGAATGACAACAGGTAGACGTTTGAAACAAGAGCGTACTCAGATTCTGGCCTGGGGGGGCTAATCCGGTTTTTATAATAGATATTTATATAAATTCATTTATTATAGAAATACTATATTAAAGTATCTTAAGAGAGTCTTCGGCAAAGCTGTTTCAATTGCCTTCCGTGAAAGAACCTATGGCTTCAACAAATTTTCTATGTTTTTCTATCTTTGATGATTTATCATCTTTGCCAAGATTTTTGTGTGTCTGGGTGTGTTGAATTGTGACTTTTCATTTGTAGCAGTTGGATAAGGCCTTGCCATAAATTGTATTAACTTATGTGATTCCTATACTCTCAAAGTCTAGTTTTTATGGGCTAAGGGGCAAACAAACAGAGGGCTCACCTGGTGGTAAGCAATTACCGCCCTCCATAGTTGCGTGGTAGCATTTCAATTCTTTTTTTTATGGAATAGGGTTTACGAGCAGACGTAACGCCTGGTGGTAAGCGTATACCACCGCCCATGGACACCCACTACACCAGGCGTCACAATTTTGTTGCCTTTGGGGGATGGGGGGGGGGAGGGGGGCAGGGTTGGGGTCATTCGTGCCGCAGCGTGGCTCTTAATCTGACCATCAGGCGATAAGTATGCTCGTTTGCGCCCTATACCATAAAAAAAAGGTACATAAATTTTCAAGAAGTTTATGCGAAGCGCAAACATTTGTCACAGAGTATTAGTTTTGGTATGAGACTATTAAGTACTTACTTGTACAAAGCGAAGCTAAGTCATTAAGCCAATTCATAAATATGATTGGCTTATTTTGGTTCTCCCAAACCCCTAAGTTTGAGTACACTGATTATATAATCTTCGCGGCACACGAAGTGGCTTGACTGAATTCTGCAGTGTTGTTGTGGAAGCGTGGACCGAGGCGGCCACCGATTGTGGTTTAGAGTGCGTCATTTTTGCTTGGAGCGCTGCTAGCGAGTTGATTGAACGGGCGCGCCACACAATATTTACAAGTTGTAAATTGTACTCTGAATATCTATGTATGTATGGGAAAACGTACTTTTTATTTTTCTTAACCTTTGCCGACAAATAAAGATAGTTAGTAGGGATGTAACTAAACTCAGGTGGACAGCTGCCCCTCCCTGCCCCCTCTGGAAACGCCCATGGTTTGAAATGTATAGATAATGGTACGGAAACTTTCCTGTGCGAGCCCGACTCGCACTTGGTCGATTAATAGTATAGTTCGTAACTTATGATATTTGTTTTGTTTAAGCGATAGAAGTCTATCGAATTGCGCCGATGATGGTCTACGCCTACTTAAGAGCCTATGAGCGCAAAATACAGAGAAAGATGAATATAATGACGATTTTAAAGTAATTAGATTGTTTCCCGAAATTAAGTAATTAATATCAATCAATATATCAATTCTAAAATTACTTTATCAGTAAGTACTTAATCACTATTCATATGCAAAATTTCTGAGTTCTTATAAAAAACTTTTCATCAGTGTAAAAACGATAAAAAGATAATTATTTTTATCGTTTTTACTCTGATAAAAAGTTATTATTAGTTTTAATATAATAATATATAATACCTATAGAATACTTAATTGATTCAAGTTTCGTCGAATTTGCCCGATAACTACAATTTTTACTAAACGCTAAAAAAATAAAGCTAACCAGTAGGAGTGATTATTTTTCTATTGATGTAGATTGTATGTTATTGCTTGATCTGATAAGCAGGGGAGATAAACTTTAAAAATTCTTATGAAATATACAACGCGTTCCAAATAAGAATAGGACTGGATTTGACACTAACTTCACTGGAATGTAGCGTTGGCATAAACACCAAATAATATTATAATAAAAAAAATTATTTTAGTTTATATTTTTTTCTCAAAAGCGCGGCTAGAGCTCTATTTTAGCAAATGCTAAAAAAAAATTATATTTTTTTTAAAAGTTTGACGCTATTAATAATAATATCAGTGGCATTAATAATTTGTGATTAAGTTTTTCAATTGTAAATTCTCGTTTTTTTTGCACACCATACGATAATATCTGAAGTTATTGACAAATACGGTGCAAGATGGCGGATTTCTAATCGTATTCTTATTTGAAACGCTAAGTACCTTCACATTAAAGTATAGATTTAATATAATATAGGTTTGTGAGCTTTTGTGCTCTCAATTAGCGGTCGCCGCTTTCTACTGCTTTCCTGCAAATTTTTGATACTCGAAAGGGAATCAAAACCTACAGGGTACTTTCCGTGAACATTTAACATGTAAGCAACATTGCAAAAAGCATAAATTATTAGTTACATCATATAATATAACTACGGGTTTGCGCGAAACCCTCAATTCGCGAGTTTGATTCATACTTGGCCAGTTTTTTTTATATTTCCAATAAGACCTCAAAGATTATGTGGGTATGAGCAGGAACAGTCAGCCTTGTCATTAGTACCTGAGAAAACAATACATACGAGGTATAGTATAATGGATTATTTATGCCTAAAAGAATGTTATCAATTTTCCACATGAATATATTTCACAGCCGTCTATTTAAATACACAAACCGGTGATAAAAAGTCGTTTCATATCACAAGGCAAGAATATAAGTACTTCAGAGATTAATAAAAGATTCTACCTCACGATTATTATTAAAAACAGCTCGAGCCTGTTCCCAGATGACTGGAACCTTAAATATGAAAATAAATGGCCATATTTATAACATTGGACTGGTTTCTTTCCCGGTTTGATATGGAAACGAGTCTAAACTATATTTTACGTAGCTAATACTGCAGTATCTCCCTAATTAATGAAATAGATTTTCGCTTAATTCGCACCTGGCCTGAAAAAAAATTGTTAAGGATCTTTAAAAGCGACAGTGTCTCAGTAGAGAAGAAACTAATCATCTTTCATTTTTATGAATTACTAGTCATAAAGAAAGAGGAAAAATATTAATAAAGCATGAGTGTGCATATTTCTTGGCCAAGATATCGACTTTCGGCCTCTCATTCAATACGGTAATCTAATATCAATACGTGAAGCAAAAACGTTGTACCCCTTTTTACGAAAAACATGCGGGCAGAAGAGTATGAAATGTGGCACAGTCAAAGTTCATGTGGAGGAGTAAAGAAAGTTAAAAATACTAAATTAATGAATAACGGATTTACGGCCGAATTTCGACCACTGACTGGGTGATTACTAGTAGCTAATTAACTTTAAAGAAAATAAATAACTTAATTATATTAAAAATCATAATATTTTAAATGGTATAGCGGTTAAATAAATTGCCACCTTTAAATTACCCTCTAGGTATAGTCAGGACGAAGGAAGTTAGACCTTCGTTAACCTTACTCGTACATGAAAAACACCCCGGTCAAACCTTCCTTTGTGTAATAACGCACGGTTATACCTCATTGAGGATCGCTTTCTAGATGCAACTCCAATACCTATGCACAAGTCATGACACATTGTATTAATCTGCACTTCATTTCTTAATTTTCCTCTTTAATACGTGAATGTTTTCTTATATAAATTAGTCCAACAAAAATTAAAGCGCATGATTAAAAACAAGTAATTATTAAATCAATTGATTATTGACGATCATGTCGTGTAACACACGTATTATTTGAGAAGCCTCTGAGTATACCTATTGCGTTGTATTTTTTGCCATTTGATTGCCACCCTGCTTTTTTAAATCGCTAAGATTACAGTATATTTTTTTATCAATGCCTCGTGCCTACCATCTACGCATATCCTTAGTTTATCACATGAAGTCAATGTAGATAATATTGTTTTTATAAGTAAAACTAATGTTTGTTTTATCTGCTTACTAGCTTTTGCCCACGGCTTCGCTTGCCCAGAAGCAGATATTTTCATCCCCTGTTTTACCCCCTTAGCGATGGCATTTCCTAAAGAACCTACATGCAAAATTTCGGGATTCTAGGTTCAGTAGTTTGCTGTGCGTTGATCTCTGGATATCTTAGTCAGTCACCTTCCTCTTTTGTATATACATATAGATTCCATTTTCCTACATGTGTCTTCTGTCTTAGAACTAACTTTACTTTTATATAACTACAATACATTAATTTTTTCTTGTGTATTTCTATTTTTAGGGATAATAACGTGTCCCTTTATAAATATTGTTCCGTGTTAGGGTTTCATGGATTTGAGAAATAAACTTGTAAAGAAGACTTTATGAAAAAACGCTCTTAAAATCACAATATCGCTCAGAACTAGTATTCGCTAGGTTAATCACTGATATTACTCTAATATTTGCCGCTCAAACTGAACTGAACTTAGGCCCGCGGGACGTCGAATTTATACCCATATTGTTATTACTATTACCTTCTAGTAACTATTCCTACATTCAGGGTCATTCACCGTACCAAGGACGCGCCCACCAGCGAAAAAGGTGGAAGCAACTGCGTAACAATCCATCGATATTCGAATATGTATACATTGTCAGGTTCAATATTTCATGTACAGATTAACAAGAACTTTCTCGAGCGTTGTTCTCTCTACGCCGAAGTTCGTCCAAATCGGTTCAGCGTTTTTGCAGTAAAAGAGTATTATAGAGTATTTTAAATTATCAATTAAGAAATGACCAGTGCGTCTCTTAAAGGCTGCAAGTTATAAGTGATCTTTTAAATTACGCTGCTCTATTTGGTTATTATCTACATCTCCCGAGATAAAATCTTTTGCTTTCGGACAGGATTTCTTCCAATTCTTTCCCTTACTGCTTAGATAACATTTTTCGTACGATCACTACGTGGACGAACATATATCTTGCTGTCACAAACAGAGGAGATTTCATTGTACCTATTAATACACAAACATTTGACCAACCAAGCGTATGTAGGATTTTAAAAATTGAATTTGGCTCTATCACTACTTTATGTAATGCACAGCGATTCGGTTCTCTTTATCATCCCATTTAATGAAGTGAGATTGTTATTGCAAAATATTTTATAATATATTGGCGAAAATAAAGAACCAGAATCAACAATCGTATAAAAATGACAGATTCCAAAATCAAAAGTAATATTTTGTTTATGTTTAATGGCCATTAAGACAGTAACCACGAACCACTAAAATTATGTATTTTTCTGATGAAATGGGGTTCATAGAGTATAAAAACCGTATTTTATTTCATGTTTAGAGCAAGATTATTGGTTAATTAGCAAAAATAAAACTACAAAATACAGCAATCCGCCGTGTTAAGTTGATCACCAATCAGAGCTAGTTACGTCATTTATGTATAAAGTTCACTTTGTTCGGATATAATGGATGATCAATTAACTGTTTTTAAGAGCTATAATTGGTAATGGTTGACAAACGGTGACGTCACGTCTTCGACGAAACGTCACAAACAAACGCCATGACACCACTGGCTAAAACTTTATTTTTTTGTAGAAATAACTATTTTAGACAATAGGAGCTACTTCAAAACATCATCAATCAGTTTTTCAAAATTAGTTATCATGCTTATTGCAACAGCACTTATAGCCAGACTAAGTAAGTGTCTGAAAAAAAGTGTTCAGGTATTTAAATAATTTGTCTAGTACCCATAGTAAAAGCTCTGCTTAGTTTGGAACTAGATGGCGTTGTAAGTTAAAATATAAGTAATCTTTATTTTCCATTAGCTGTTTTTATCCATTGTTTACACTTTGAAGTTGTTTTACGACTTACTAATTCCTATGTATACATATAAGAGTTCTACATAAAATAATTGTAATGATTGTAAATATAAGGATTAACTACATATAAATACGATTTAAAGTCTGTATAAAGTTATTCTGCATACAATAAAGTCTTTATAAAAGAACAATTCAGTTGACCTACCTCATTCGATTGATAAACTTTATAGCGCAACTGTCATTGTCTATCACAAAGAAATATATATATGTAATATTTCGACGTAGTAAATAATATTATCGGTATTATTCTTAACGGTTTTATTTTATAAAAGTCGTAGATTATATTGACTTGAAGAACTTTTGTTGTTGACTTGAAGGCGGTCATTGCATGCAACCTGCCCCCTTCGTTTGGCATAGACCTTAAAATTGAAGTGAAATTATGCACTTCTGGCGCATGATCTTGCAAGGGATAATGATGCAGTTTTTAATTTTTCTCAATATTATTTTAGGAACAAGATGCAAGTGTTTCGCCTCGATTCTCTTTCTACAATCGCCAACGCCCTTTTTTCTTTTGTATTTTTGGCGAATATTTTGTTTTAACAACGTGACTTAGCGTTGAGATGGCGTCTTCACTTCTTCTTCTTCTTTTGATGAGATGGCAACCAGCTAATCATAAATCAGTTCTTTTTATTATTGTTAAGATTGATAGGTATTGAGATTATACGTTACAGGAAGAAAACAGAAGAGATGTTACAATGGAACTCTTGTTTATTTTTATTAAAACAATAAAGGATTTACAAAACCACACACCTGTTGTTTCAACTTCTCTTCTTCTTCTTCTTTTGATAAAATGGCAACCAGGTATTTCTGCCAATGTCAAGTATTTAAAGTCTTCAAATCATAAGTCTTCGAGTTTTCAAGCCTTTGTCGTGATGAAATAATTGATAAAAAATGAGGATTAAATGAAATAGGGACCGTCTTTCAAATAAACAAAAAACCGTCGTCAATCCATTTTTAGTTTCCTAATGACGTTTACGCCTAAATATCAACTTGAAAATAGGGCCCCTTCTCAAGTTAATTGTAGGTCTGTCTGATTAATATGTTAAAAAAAATAAGTTAGTAGGTAAACCGTATTTTTTTTCATGGCATACGACAAACTAGCACACAGGTAAGCTTTTAGTGACTCCCGGCATCCATGGACAGTGAGCTCCTGCAACCCAAGAATTACATTAAGCTATATACATGTAGAAAGAAATAGGCGCGCATGTCATCATGGCTCGTCCTTGGGTGGCCGAGGTCACTTCCAGAAGTCGTCGGCAACATAAAGGGTCTTCTAAGCATCCTGGAAGAACTGGTCAGCATAAACAATGACCAACCTGTCACGCAAAATAGGTGCTTCAAAGTCGTCGAGTTGCAGAAACCTAGCCCGCGTAGATCTACGCCTAAATTATAATACATTAAGCTATCCTCGAATCAGGAGTTTAATTTTTGTAATGCTCGGTGCAAAGCAACGAAATTATTGCTTGATAATGTTTCTGGGTGAGTACGAGTTCATTTAGTAGTTGTTATACATATACTCGATTGCGTCACAAAGAGGGTAATATGTTTTTGAATACTTACGTGGTTTTGATAAGCGGATAAGGAAACGGATATACGTATACGTATACTGGCATAAAAAAGCATTTCGAGGAAACTCGAGATGCAGTACAAAAGATTTTAATATAGATTAAAAAACAAATTAATTTATTATCAGCAGTTTTTATTGACTAATTACAATATTTTACAAAATAAACTATGAAATAGGTCATCACCCGTAAGCGAACGCATTGCATACGTCGGTACGTGTCACAAATTATAAAGACAAGTCGATTTACGTACAGTTTATATACAACTAAAGAAATAATTTCATTTGAAATAAAATTATTTAATTTCAGGTGTTTTAACGATTAAAAACAAAAGAAAATAATTCTAAAAATATTAAAAAAAGAACATTTACAAGGGTGGCAATTTATTTTTTGATTTCGTTTATTCGTACGTTATAGATGCGTGGACACCACATCGGCAAAATTCTTTTGTTAAACTTGTGTAACGGTAAGATTACAAAAGGAATATAACATTGGACATGTATCTGCTACTCGTTGACCGTCTGCGCTAAGCGTTAGATTTTACCGTTAGCCGAGAGCGTCAGTCTGGTTTAGTGTCGGTTCGAGTGTGTAGTCCCGTGGGGTGCGCGTGCGCAGACGCAGGCGCTAGTAGAGGCGCTCGGCGCGGCTGGGCCCGTGGGCGGCGGCGTAGGCGTGCATGCGGCGCTCCAGCTCGGGCCGGAAGTGCCGGATCAGCCCCTGCACCGGCCACGCCGCGCCGTCACCCAGCGCGCAGATCGTGTGACCTGCCCGTTACAACGTTACGCTCACCATTTTTGTGATTTAAAATAAAAAATATATTTCGGACATCTAACACACGACACCGTCCACTCTAAAATTAATTAAGCTATTGTGGGTACCAGGCGACTGATATAAATACATGAATACTATTTTTAAAAAAAAAAAACAAATATTTGCAGATCATACAAACATTTGGTCCGACCCGGGAATCGAACCCGAAATCTCAAGCACGACAGTCGCATACGCTACCACTACGCCACCGAGGCACTTTAATCATCACCACTATATACTAAAATCAGAATGAACCATTTTGAACAATATGTGAAACACAAGTCCGTTAATCTTGTAACTAAGCAGAGCTTGTATTATAGCTAGATTCACTGATAGAATAGTTTAATACTTTTTTTGTAAATACATATTTCAATAAAATACACCCAAACATAGAAACAAATAGATTCATTAAATATTTGCAAGAACAGAAGTCATCGCTGAATATTTAGTCCCAGAAATCGAACTGAAGACCTCATGCACAACAATCACGTACAATGATATAAAACAACATATGTACCTTCAATTTGTTTGGAAATCTCCCACAACATGTCAATTTCTTTAACAGAAGCATTTCCTTCCACAAATCTGTAACAAATAATATAGTAAATTAAAGTAAAAAAAATAAAATAAATGTTTTTTTCTCTATAATTGACTTGCTACATTAGGTGGCCGTGATCGAAATGTGTTAAAAATTACAAATGTACAACAATTTTGGTCTTTTTAAATATCCTTACATACCACACAATGAAGTCAGTTCTGCTACCTGTTTGCTTGGATCTTTTGAACTTGTCCACGGTGATATAGAAGAAAGGTTTTCCCATAAAAACCATAGATTCGTCATGGCAAATTTTACATTGTCGTCGTTTTTAAACATAGTCAATAATACGAATGTCCAAAGGGACATTGGTAAGGGAAATTAAAATAATTTAGCTCATAATTGAATCAAATAACTATTATTATGTAATCTTTTGTAATTTTAACAGAATGGATACACAGCAATTGATATAATTGGATTACTGTATATACATCCACTTCATATGCTTTATAATAAGACTATTAAGACTCAATTAAAACTACATAAAAGGCATGTATGCACCACTTTGACTACAATATAATCATATTTGTATAGGTAATTGAAGTGTTTAATGTTCCGAGATCAATATCAGTGTCCATTGTACAGCACATATTGTGACCTCCAATTACTATTGAGGACATTCTATTCATAGCATAGCAACGTGTGAAATCGTAACGAGGTCAAGGCAACGTTTATATTGCACAGGATGCAATCCATTGAACAATATTTTGTAACATTTCTAATGTAAACAAATTAAATAATAATTATTATGTAATAACATCAAAATATAAGCCTGTTAATAATTATTGGACTTAACTAAGGACCTAATTAGTGTTATTAATTATGATCGTACAATTTAAATGACTTACAACCTACAAGGCTTACTATTTTACTAACTATTTTATATAGTTCACAATGAGTTAAAAGGCGAAAGATTGTGCGTTATGAAAAAACTAGAGTTTAAAGTATATCCAGCATTCATTTGTGGGAACGCTGCGATGAAGTCTTAATCGACCATCAAATCAAACTGATATGACCAATACATGACAGACAACTAATATGATGAAAACATAATTACAGTTTTTTTTTTGTAAATACATACAAATGATACATAAAAACGACCCAAACTCTAAACCAAATATTTGCAGATTATACAAACATTTGATCCGACCCAGGATTCGAACCTGAGACCTCGTGCACATCAATCGCGTACGCTACCACTGCGCCCCCTAAGCAGTCGTATAGTGAATAATGTTGTAAAAAAAGAATATAAAAGAAAAAGACTCGACAATCAATTTAACCGTGTTTTTTATTTATTATACCGGAAATTGAGAGGGAGATATAAGTTAGTGAAGATAGAAAGACAGAGAGTGTAGAGTGAAAGTGTGCATGTAGAGGAGGTATAAGGCACAGTGCAGGTCTTGAACCCTCTTGAAGTTTTACTCCAGTCGTGGGGTATAAAGCACACTCGACATTTTTTGTTTTATGAAGTGATTATTGTATAGTGATTCTGTATTTTTTTATCATTTTTTTGTTAGACATAATTTGAACTCACCTGTACATAATCTTGTTCATCCACGAGACGCCTTCACGGCAAGGCGTGCACTGTCCGCACGACTCGTGCTTGTAGAACATAATGAGACGAGCGATAGCTTTCACAATGTCAGTAGATTTGTCCATCACGATGATAGCGGCTGTACCCAGGGACGTCTGGCATGCGACCAGACCGTCGAAGTCCATTATGGCTGTATCGCACACACTGTGAATTTAAGGTAGTAATTTAAGTCTGTAATAGGTTTCAATTTCTTTTTGTTAACAAAAGGTCTCACATATTGCAAGGTAAATGTGTAGAAACTACACGTGACAGCCAAAAACACCACCAAAAGGTTATAAATACAGTTATACTGGATCTCAAATCATGTTTCCCTTCTCCCTAATGTAACTCTGGAAATAAATGTTCATAGGTGGCAGTAGTAGTGACCATTTGCCCCATTGTGCCATAAAAAAATGTCTGAAGATTATGATAGCCGTTAGTGGTAGGTGGGACATACAAATGTCAGGTAGAACAATTTATTTTATATTTAACTTACTGCAAATGTAACTTCAAGTATCCTGGCATAGCGTAGCATCAGGTTTGATGTTTCATTTAACTTATGTCGCATTAAAAGTGTCTTTGACATTGATGCGTCTCATTGCCGATCTCGCGGTACCCCGTGTTTAATGTTATACTGTATTTCATTTAAATTATCAAGGGAAAGAAACATCACAATAGATGGTTATCCTGCATGGGTCATAGAGGTGTTCAGGTGTGACGAGTTTCACCTTCTGGCTCTAATTTGGAGGAAGAGAGATAAAGCTAAATTTGTAGGTTCATTAGGGGTTTAATTCTATCAGGTGACCCCTCTGCTTGTTTACCCCTTATGCCATAAAAGACTAAAATATGAACCTTATTTTTATATATTCACACAATTTAATTAATACCAGTATCGTCTAGTGGTCGGAATTCGACCATAGTTCATTTCATATTTTTTTAGTTCTTGACCTCCTCCTTCATAGAAACTTTAACTATGCCAAATTTCATTTTACTCAGATTGCACAATTTTCGTAAAAATGCGTACAAAGTTTTCGCATCATATATTAATATGCAAATTACATACTGTTTAGGTATCAGTGGTGTGGAGGATCCTCCCGGTATGATGGCGAGTAGGTTGTCCCACCCTCCGATGACACCTCCGGCGTGACGCTCAATGAGCTCCTTGAGCGGTATGCTCATCTCCTCCTCGACTGTGCAGGGCGTGTTCACGTGGCCCGAGATGTTGAACAGCTTGGTGCCAGAGTTACGAGCACGGCCGAACGATGCGAACCAACTGCCACCGCGACGAGCTATGGTCTGAAATGTTATAATTAAATAATTATTATATAATAGAAGAAAAAGTATGTGTAATGTAATTAGTTTTAACTAGCGTAGGTTCAGTCTCATATTCTATTTTATTTAGCCTTCTGCACTGCTTCTCGGTCCTCCTTCATTTACATAATTTTCGTAACGAGGGGTCCAAGTGTTTGTTTAACGTAATATATATATATATATATATATATATTATAAATTCGAAGGTAAGTCTGTTCCGCTTTCACGCTTAATCAGCTGCACCAAAATTAACAAACAAAAATCTGTCATAGTGATACTTTACTATACATAAGCGGGCAGAGCCGTGGGCAAATCTAATTTTAAATAACATAATAAAGTATACTTACTGGTGCCACAGCGATAGTCTCCACGTTATTGACAGTAGTGGGACATCCAAAAAGTCCAATATCAGCAGGGAATGGAGGCTTTAGTCGTGGCTTGCCCTGCTTGCCCTCGATAGACTCAATAAGGGCGGTTTCTTCACCACAAATGTAGGCACCGGCACCACGATGTACGAATACATCGAAATCGTAGCCGGACGAGCATGCGTTTTTACCGAGCAGACCAGCTTGATATGCCTGTAAAAGAATCAAAAATAAAATTAGATCAAGTTTATGAAATTACATTTAGTCTGTCTGGTGGACGGATTAAGAATGCAGAAAGTCACTAACACCACCCCTGCTCGAAGCCTGGATGTTGTGACAGCTGAGTAAGAGAACCAATTCTATAGGACAACGGCACTTCAAATGAGAGGAAAACTTGAAATAAACCCTATACCAATCCCAGAAAGTCCTATGTAGTAGACTATTTAAGATTGTTGAAAAAATTACAAGTAAATTAACAAAACTATTGCTGCAACATGAACCTCAAGTAGTTCACAAAGAGTATACAATTCAAAATAGATTCACATTGCACTAAAAAGAATCATATTAATCTAACCTCAGCAATTGCAACTTGCAAGTTGCTAGCTTCATTATAGAACTCTCCTCTGATGTAGATGTAAGCTGCCCGAGCTCCGATCGCTCGTCCAGCGATCAGACATCCCTCAATGAGCTTGTGAGGGTCATGTCTCATGATTTCACGATCCTTGCAGGTACCCGGCTCTCCCTCATCGGCATTAACAACAAGGTATTTTGGACGACCGTCAGATGGCTTGTTCATGAAGGACCATTTCATTCCTGTAGGGAAACCAGCTCCACCGCGACCACGGAGACCTGAACTTTTTAATTCTCCTGCAATATAAATTATAACTGTTAAGTTTCTTTAACCACAAAAGGATAATGTTGAACTATTTTGCAATTTCAATGATAAAAGTAATCAAATTTCAGTATTTCTAAATAAGCCAATTTTAGTACAATAAACAATCTCAAATAGTACAAGACCCGGTGAAGATCGAATTACACCCATATGAAAAAAAGCAAACTTTAAAAAAAAAATTGTATAGATAATAAACACATCTACAATGGCTTGCCTATCAAAAAACTGTCACTTTTTCACACTGGGAAGCACCACACATAAAATGTAACATAATATAATAATACCACTATGCATAACATACTATAATAATCAAATAGCTCAATCCTAAATGATTTATTTGATTATTATAGTGTGTGTATGGCAAAATCACCTAAGCTCATGGAAATTCACTGCAGTTGACACAAGATCCCCATAGCATACCACCCCAGAGGTCATTTGTAAGCTATTTAGTATTATATTATGTTCATTGTACTCAAGACTACATTCCCAGAGGATATGATGAGCCGACGATTCACAGCTAGAATCGGGTGTAAAGTAGTGACACAATGGTGAATCAACTAATTTAAATGGGTGTAGTTTACGCTTAAAGTAGCTATCAAAATTTTAGTGACACAGTGATATACCTCGAGCCACATCCTCAACAACTCAGTCCCATTTTACCCTTTGGATTTGGAACCCTAAAAAACACCCGGCATTCGCATTTATTGAACTTATTGTGTAAATGAGCATATCTAAATGTGTCCCCATTTGGAACTCTACATCCAAAATTATTTTGATACCTTACAGCAGCCAATGCTGCATGTGAGTGAGTGGCGAGTAAATCAGTTTTCTTTAGTTTTGTTTTATATTTTTCATTCTTATTATAACCTGTTTGGGTAATTAAGCTCTTGTGTATTGCATCATAAACTTGTATTATTGCATAATACAAACATCTTTAAATTTAAAATAAAACATTAAATGTATTTAATAATCTGCATTATAATGAACAAAGAAGTACAATTAACTATTGAATCAGGAAACATTTGTGTAACATTAATAGAAAGAAAACAATCTATACAAATAACTTAAATTGTAGATTCTATTTATAATATTAAAATAACCGCTGTTTATTAAATGTATATGTATGTATACACTGTACATATACCAAAATAATCTGTTTTTGCAATTTTTGTCTGTATGTTTGTTCCGGCTAATATCTGGAATGGCTAAACTGATTTTGACTGAAATGCTGATAGGTAGCTGACAGTATAAGGAGTAACTTTAAATACTTTTTTAGCGGCGATTCCTGCGGTTGATGTAGTAAACAAACAAACTTTTCAGCTTTACAATATATATAGTATAGATTTATAATGTTGAGTAAATGGAAAAGGAAATATATTGTCACTACTGAATAGCCATATACATAAGATGTGTTAAAATACGGTAAATAGATTATGACTGGAACTTTACCATATTTGGGGACTTTTCAATGATATTTCATTTTTAAAAACAACACCCACACTAGTCATTCCATTGTTGCAGGGGATTTCATAAACATACATGAAAGTTACACAAAGAACACCTAGATCCATGCAAGAAGTGAACCCTCAATATTCAGATCAACCGTGCAACCAAAATATTATTGTTACTATGTACATGTTATTCTCTTCTCTTTTTGTGTTTTCTTTTCTGTCCACCGCATGCGATGTGTGTGAGTATTCTTCTGATTAAGTTTGTGGTTTTATAGTCGATATAGTACGTACCGATAATCCAGTCCGAGCCCATGTTGAGAATTTCCTTGGTCTTGTACCAGTCGCCTCTCTTGAGGGCACCCGCCAACCGCCAGTCATGTCTGCCATACAAGTTTGTGAAGACTCGGTCGCAATCGGACAAAGGACCATACTGCGTCTTTGCTGGAGGAGCCTCGGTGTTTTGGAAGCGTTTTGGCACATTGTTGATGTTCGCCAACGGGCCAACAATGCCTAAAACGAGACGTCAAAATTATATAAGTCTTACTACGAAATTGTACAAAAACACAACCTTGTTTTGTTTTCCTATAGATCTTCATACACAGAAATCATAACAAAGTAAAATTGTGAGGAAGAGCTTCCTTATACAATCAAATATATACCTAAATGAGACTTCGTTCCCTGAATTACTCTTGCCAGAGCACCAGCCATTTTTCCGTATATGTCAATTGTCAGTAGTCAATCTTGACATTATGACTATGACATGCATACACAGATAAATTAAATTGTAAAGTAATCTCCATAATTCTCACGAAGTTAAACGATTTTTGGCAAATACGATAGTGTGGAGAGGCTCCTTTACATACTTCGTACAATCTCGGCTTGCCTCGTACAACTTCCATTTGCTGTCAGTTTTTTCGTACGAGTCAACGAGGATTCGAAGTAACGCGAATATTTTCTTGATCGTTTTTTGTTTTTTCGAAAAACGGTCCCCATTTCATGTCATCCACATTTTTTATAATTTTTATCATTAACTCCATCACGACGAAGACTTGAAGACTCGAAGACTTAGAATTGAAGACTCGAAATACTTAACATTGGCAGAAATAGCTGATCCGGCTGATTGTCATATCATCAAAGAAGAAGAAGAATATTTTCTTCACAAAGTTAAACGACGTACTTCGGCCTGCCGTCAACTTTTCCGATTTTTTCGTCGAGTAACTTCGCGATAGGCCATAAAGGGAGCCAAGAAAGATCAGAAATCAATAATTCTAAGCACGATACTAAAAAGGTTTGGAAGATCTTCAAAAAAATTATTTATAAAAAATAAAAGAAAGAACCGCCTTTCGCTTTTCTCTAATCTTCCCGCATTTGGCCTACCACCAAACTCTGAAACTATTAAACTTAAAATGCCCTAACGTTAAATTAGTTTATAAAGGATTTAGATCATTTTAAAATTCTTTTATTCCTATTTAAGGCTTTTCTAACACTGTCAAGTTAAAGTTACTTAAGGTAACCAATTTTAGCTCATCTATATGCGAATGTGGATTAGACGAAGGCAGTTTGGATCACATATTTTTTAATTGCAAGAAAAACAATCCATCTTTGGACTTATATGGCTTTTTAAGAATCTTAAAGATCCCCACCCCTATTAATTTCTCTTCTCTTGTAACCTATTCATCACCAGAACTCATTCAGGCGTTAATGACTTTCATACGTTGTAATTCCATTAAACTTTAATCAGGTTCCTTCTTCCTTCTGCACTTTGCTCTCTTTGTACTTTTTTTTTACCACACTAATCTCTTACATTCATGTCACTGGCAGAATTGTCGACATCGGCACAGATTGCCATATCCAAAAAAAAACCAATTTTAGAATGTCAACACTGTTGTAAGTCGTCAAAAGATAGCATTGAATGATTGATTCAAGGCCTGTCTGTCAATATTATTCAGTATCAAAGTACTTATTTCCATGTAAAGTGCTTCGCAGGACTTTATTCTTTTTATGTGCATAAATCTCAATATTTTCACTTGTGTCAGGTTCATTCAAGTTACATTTTAGTGAAATAAAATAAGAAATCTTTTAATTTGCTGAAAAAGGCCTTTTTCAAAGTTATCATTTTTTAAATATTTAGTGATAAAATTTTTATAATACATACATTGATATCATTCATAATGAAATTGGCAGCTATCCCAAACGTTACAAAGCTTACTAGTCGCGTAATAAGGGTTTTAGGATGTAATGCGGGCGTTATGACCCTTCAAGGTACTAATACATATTTGCTGGGTACAGGACGAAAGTAAGTGTTATTTTTTTTTTATAAATATAGCAGATCTTATTATAATCCATTAAAACCTGCCCTCATAATAATAAATATTTCGTAATGCAAAAGGAAAACTGGTTTTACAGCCGTATACTCATTGACACTGGTGAAAAGAATGTACCAGAGTATCAAAAACAATTGGCAGAAGTTGTGCAGTCTGAACAAGCTAATATAGAACACATAGTCATTACACATTGGCATAAGGATCACATTGGCGGGGTAGAAGATTTGTATGGGAAGATTGCTAGTAAGTTTATATTACTTGTTGTGTACGTGCTCATAGGTTAAAGATATGGAATTTCACCATAGTTAGATTCATCTGGTGGGGGTGGGTCAAGTGGGAGAGCCATGCTTCATGATCCACAGCTTCACAGATAACTGGTGTGAAACAGCCCTTGCACTGTGTTTCACTTAGTAAGTGAGGATCTGTTTCCTCCCATACTCCAAGTCTTCCCCCCATCCCTCTGCCCAACCCCAAAGACTGGCAACGCACTTGTGACGCTTCTGGTGTTGCTGTCTGGTGTCTATCGGCAGCGGTAGTCGCTTACCATCAAACGTAATGTAACTCCTGTAAACCAACCTTTCTGACCAGTATTATAGAGAGGCCTGTGTCCAACAGTGGATATTAAAAATGGTGATATTTGTTGTACAAAAAATTAATATTTATTTATTGGAGGGTAGGTGAAAGTACAACATACAGCTTAAAAGCTCTTTAAAATAATTTAAAATAAAAATAGAATTAACTTTTCCTTTTTAATTTAATGAATATAATAAGTCTACAATAATAGATACCTGCCAGTTTAGTGTTATATCTATTATAATAACTAAGGTATAATAACCTCAAAAGTGAAAATCACAACATCACTATGAACAGTTTACAAGATATACAGGACTGTTTTGAGAAGAGGATGGCAAATTTTGAGGCAGATCTCTTGAAGAAAGCGTCCAATGCTGCTGGCCGGTCTCGCTGAGGACTTCACTATATTCAAGACCATTGTCCTCAACACCCTACAGTCCTTCCAGAGTCAGACGAAGGCAATTGTGAGGGAGGTGGACAATGTGGAGACACGCAGCCGTCGAAAAATACTTCTTGTACATGGCATCCCAGTAAAGAGGAATGAGAACACATCCCAGGTGCTGGTGTAGGTTGTAGCAAGTAAGTTGGGTCTGGATTCCTTCACATCTGAGGACGTAAGCCGATGTCACAGGATGGGTCGTCAATCTTCGGATGTTAAACCAAGACCCATACTGTTAAAATTTAGGAAAGTGGCTATATGAGACAGTATTTGGGGGTCTAAGACTGGCTTAAAGGCACTGATGTGACCCTCTCTGAGTTCCTGACCCGGTCGCGACACTCGGCTTTCATGGCAGCACGCAACGAATTCGGGATCAGCAAGTGTTGGACCAAAGAGGGTTCCGTCTTTGTTCTGGGTTCTGAGGGGTCACGCTACCGTGTCACCGGTGTGGCTGATCTCGAACTGATAAGGCCAGTAGTTGCAGATAAGCCAACTGCAACCAAAACACTAGCTGCGAAGCCGAGAAGAGCAGCTGCCAGTACAAAAAAATAAGTGTATGTCTGTGGTTTGTTTGTTTGTTTACTTGTAGTGTTTTAATGTGCCATTAACATTTTATACTATCCGGGTGAACGTCACGTGAGAACCAGTTCGTATATATTATATTTATCTATCTTAGTAACTTCCATTTATTATTATTATAGAACTACCTTTTCTTTTTTTTTTTTTGGATATGGCAATCTGTGCAGACAATTCTGCCAATGACATATGAATGTAAGAGAGTAGTATGTTAAAAAAAAAAATACAAAGATAGCAAAGTGAAGAAGGAAGAAGGAAAACTGATTAAAGTTTAATGGAATTACAACGTATGAAAGTCATTAACGCCCGAATGAGTTCTGGCGATGAATAGGTTAAAAGAGAAGAGAAATTAATAGGGGTGGGAATCTTTAAGTTTTTTAAAAAGCCATATAAGTCCATAGATGGATTGTTTTTCTTGCAATTAAAAAATATGTGGTCCAATACCTTTTCTTAGATTTCATTTTATAAACATATTAAAGTCATCTGTCAAAATTGCGTTCCAGACCAACAACAACTTTTGTTTCGCATTCTTTTTTTGACGTTTTGGAACATAGTCTTTTTGCTCAAGAAGTTCACCCTGATGCTTGCAGCATTGAATTGAAAACTTTTAAAATAGTCTCATTCCTTTTAGTTTTTGTGTTCTTTTTTTTGTTTTTATTTATTTTTGTTAATAATTCTACTTATTTTTATTAGTTCAATTTTCTTGTAATTAGTTAAATATCTCTCAGTGTTACAAATGTAAAACACACGACTAGCGGGTGGATCTAGGTGGATAATTTATATTGTTTAAGATATTTATTTGCTTTGTGAGTCAACCTTTAGGTGGTGCAGAGCTATGTGCAGTAGGTGTATTTTTGAAGCATCATCATCAGCCTATCGCAGTCCACTGCTGGACATAGGCCTCTCCAATTTCACGCCACTTAGTTCGATCTATGGCTTCTCGCATCCAGCTCCTGCCAGCCGTCTTGCGCAAATCATCGCTCCACCTGGCTTGTGGACGTCCTACACTACGTTTGCCGAGACGCGGTCTCCACTCAAGAACTCGTTTACCCCAACGGTTATCGGTTCTTCGGCAAATGTGGCCA